>JBBPUK010000110.1:43192-55836 GCA_038094635.1 Tylopilus cervinicoccineus
ATGCTGGCAGCAGAGATTAACAAGGCTGTTCCACAGCTGTGGTGTCTATGTGATAATGCCATTTCAAATGGTAGAGATTAGTAAGGCTATTCCACAGCCCAAGTGGTAATTAACTGCCACCCCCTATGTGGCATCTTCTATCAAAGAAGAGAAGGTATGCAGGGCTATGTATGTGAGAAGATCAGAATCAATCCAATAAGCCCTAAATGGGAAACTAGTTCCCATGCTCACAGAGCACAATGAATATTAGTAATCAATACTAAAAATACTCCCAAGGGATTGTGGAGACTCTATATAGAGTACTTCCTTCCCACAATCACTGTCTAGGTGGTTTTTGAACTCTTTAATATCTAGCTCTCTTAGAATCATCTCAAGTTCTGGACTTGAGGTCTGCAAATAATTGAATAATTATGAGGTGTGTAGGCACAGCCATAACACCCTCACTTCCATGTTGTCCATGAGCCAGATCTCATCTTCTGGTGACTTCCACTAAGATCTATTACATTCAATTCATTATCCATCACCATTATACTCTTGCAGCTGTAATAGGAGAAGAGTTATCATAGATGTATCAAGATAGCAAAGATGGGGCCAATGGTAAGAAGATAGATAGTCTGTTGAAAAATGGAAAGTAAGAGATTGTGATAAGAGATAGTAGTATGGGGTAAAGTATAAGCAGGGGGTTTCTATGCAATGCTGAAGAGGAGAGGTCTAAAGAATAAAGAAGAAAGAGAAAAGTTATAACACTAGGTCCATATAAGATCATAGGTCTAGCAGATTTAAATATGATAACTCTTCTTCTACTGAAAATGCTATGAATCTATCCAACACTCAATATTTCTCAGATGAAACTCTATAGGAAACATCTCAAGAGGCAAGTTCCTTGATGCTTAGACCTGGTCCTTATGATCAAGAACAGAGATTTTGTATAGGAAGTAGACTATTTGATAGCAAGCCACATGAATGAAATGCATTTAGAATATTTGATTCACTAGAAGGGATTTGGAAATGAGAACAGGACTTGGAAGCCAGCCAAGAATCTTGGTAATGTAAAGTTAGCACTAACAGCATTCCACCATGCCCACCCCTCTACTCCTTGATCATTGTCAATCAACCCATTGTTTAATAGAATAGACTTCTACACCAACCTACTAGTGCAGAGCCTATCTTTTAATATCCTGAATATGATTAGTGCTCTGTGAGCATTTGGTTCATCTGGGAATCCAAACCTTGGAAGGGGGGTAGTGTTACAGTCATATCACCTGGCACTTGTGCCACTAAGGATATACTTATTTTACTTTCATAAGTGATATGGGACACTCTTACTTTTTCTTTTGCTTTCACAGTCTATGTGATTAGTCACATGACATCACCAAGAGTGCTAGATATTAAAGAGTTCAAAGACCACCTAGACCAAGCACAGATATTGAAGTACTCCATATGGGATCACCTATCACCCTTGATAGAAGGTTTGAAAACTTTTATTGCACTGCTAAAGCATAGGAACTAGCTTTCTAATTGGGCTTTCAGTTAAGTTCTGCTTCTCTCACATACAGCCTGATGTACCTTTTTCATCTCCACTCCACCAGATCTTTCCAGAGCTTCTCTTCTTTAATAGAAGACACCACATAGGGGGTGGCAGTTAATTACTGCTATGACAGCATAGGTTTGCTAATTGCTGTCACCATGAGGCATAGATAAGGGTCAAGGGTTTGACCATAGTGGGACAATTGCTATATTTAGATACATGGTCTATGCACTAGTGGCTATGCAGCTGAATAGTATATATATTCCAGGATGAATGGCTGGTTCTTCAGCTTGTTTTCTTAGTGTTTCCTCCTCTACTCCTTAGTGAGCAAGAGATTAAGTGCACCTCTACAAGTCCCTTCTACTTCACTCTTCACACACTTCATGCAACCTATGAACTCAAGACTTCCCTTAAGTAAGGATTCCTCTAGTTTAGGAGTCATATCATAAAGTACACTTTATATGCTATAGAGCAGAGGTGGATTGGTAAGAAGTTACTGTGAATGAGTAAGTCCTGAGTAAGACAGAGGAGGAGAAAAGTGGAAGCCATAGCTATGCTGATGAGTAAGACAGAGAAGAGAAAAGATGGAAAGTCAGAGCTATAGTGGCTCAAAAAACTATCTGCATATTTGCATATTTTCCACTAAATGCAATAATCCTCAACAACCACTAAACCTTATCAAATGTAATGAGTGTATCAAATGTAGTATAGACTCCTGAATTTCTACACACTCAAGAATTAAGAGATTTGAATAAGATTTGATAAAATGGCAGTCATTACAAAATCACAACTCATGTGAATAGTTTTTTGACTTTATATTGTAATTGTATATATTGGACCCTAAAATGCTGTAATATCATTATATACATTTGAAAGGGGTCCTATTATGTTATATTTATGTAATGGCTGATCATTCAATATATATAAACCCTATCATCTCATTATTATTCTATCATTCTTATCATGAAATCCATCTCTACCTCTTAAAAAAATAATATTATCTCTCTCTCCTCACTTGATCTTTCCTTCAGAAAAATTGCCTCCCAAACTGGCCTAGGCAAGTCTACAATATCTCAGGTCCTTTAGGAGATCCAGCCAGAAAGGACTAGACATCTTGATGGTCACCCTTCAAAGCTTACTCCTATCAATAAATGAGCTATTGTCAAGCAAATCATTACTGGCAAGGCTCAAAATGCTGTTCAAGCCACCCATTTCATCAACACCATTATTGAAACTCCTGTCTCCTCTCAGACAGTGAGAAACACCCTCAAGAAAGCCTCATTAAAGGCTGTGGTAAAGAAGAAAAAGCCTTTATTAACTGCTAGTCATAAGAAGAGGAGACTAGCCTTTGCTCTCAAGTACCAACATTGAACTATAGAGGACTGGAAGAGGGTTATCTGATCAAATGAAATCAAGATTAATAGGATTGGGTCAGATGGATAGGAATACATGTGGAAAAAGAAAAGAGAGGGTCTAATTCCTAGAGAGGTCAAAGATACAGTGAAGTTTGGAGGAGGTTCTCTGATGGTATAGGGTGAAATGGGGTGAAATGGAGTGGGGGTTTTGAGTGAGGTTGAGGGAAGAATGGATGCTGAACAGTATGTGGCAATTTTGGAGAAAGAATTGCTACAAAGTATGAAAGAATCTGAGATTTCTGAAGATGACATTATCTTTCAACAGGATAATGATCCAAAATATACTTCAAAAAGGGTCTAGAAATGGTTTAAAGAGCAAGGTATCAAACTTTTGGACTGGTCTGCATAGTCTCCAGACCTTGCTCCAATGAAACACTCTTGGAGTCACCTCAAAAGATCACTTTCAGCTTATGAAAGTGCTTCTAAAGAAGTTTATGAATTATGGGAAAGGGTGGTGGTGGAGTGGGGGAAGATTTCTATGAAACAGTGTCAAAAGTGAATAGAAAGCATGCCCAGGAGACTTGAGGCGGTTATCAAGGCAAAAGGAGGCCATATCAAGTACTAGATATGTAAATTTAATAAAGTCAAAAAACTATCCACATGCATTGTCATTTTGTAATGACTGCCATTTTATCAAATCTTATTCAAATCTCTTAATTCTTGAGTGTGTAGAAATTCATGAGTCTATACTACATTTGATACACTTATTACATTTGATAAGATTTAGTGGTTGTTGAGGATTATTGCATTTAGTGGAAAATATGCAAACATGCAGATAGTTTTTTGAGCCACTGTATACTGGTATTGGCTTGGAAGTAGTACTAAGCCAAGAACATAATCTAAAGAGAACAAGGGAAGATATAAGGAGAACAGAGAAGATATCATATATAGAAGGAGCAGAGGAGCAGAGTTGGACTTGGATCTATGGGATGTGACAGTCAATCACAACCATGACAGATTCATTGATATAACCCTAAAATCAGAGAGTGTCTCACTTGAGGGTAAGCTTGGTATGTTTGTAGGTTGCATGAGGTGTGTGAGAATAGAGTGAAGTAAGGGGCTTGTAGAGGTGCTCTTATTCCCTTGCTAGTGCTAGCTAGTAGTGGGGGAAATACCAAGAGAACAAGCTGAGGTCTTCAGTATTATCCCCTGGCCTATATATACCTTTGTACTGTACAGCCACCTAGGCATGGACCATGTATCTAACTATGATAATTGTCCTGCTATGGTCAAACCCTTAGCCCTTATCAATGCCTCATGGCAACAGTGATTAGCAATCCTGTGCTGCCACAGCAGAGATTAACTGCCACCCCCTATGTGGCATCTTCTATCAAAGAAGAGAAAAAAAGCATCCAGAAAGATCCAGATGGGCAGAAATGAATAGGCACTGGGTCAGGGCACAAACAAAGAGCAGAAATGAAAAGGGACCCAATTAGAAAACTAGTTCCCATGCCTTAGGGGTGCAATAGATTCCAGAACCTACTGCCAAGGGCAACAGGTGACAGCAAAGGCTATACTTTATTACCTGTGCACTGTCTAGATGGTCTTTGGACTCTTCAATACCTAGCATCTCCTGGCATCATTATGTGACTAATCACATAGACTGTGAATAAAGTAAATGCATCCATGTGTGAAAAGAAAGAGGCCATGAAATAAATTATATGATACCTTGGGTAGCTAGTGCGCATGTGACATGACTGTAATACTACCCCCCTCCTAAGGCTCAGATTCCCAGATGAGCCAGGCACTCATGGAGCACTGGCAGTGTCCAAGACATTGAAAGGAAGGCCCCGCTCTGGCAGGTCAGTGTAGAAGTCCATCTGTTTAAATAGCTGGAGAAAGTCCAGTAGATCAATCACAAGCAACTAAGGGGTAGAGAGATGGGCATAGTGGAAAGCCTTAAGTGTATCCTTCACATTACTGAGATTCTCAGCAGGTTTCCAAGTCCTATTCTTGTCCCCAAAACCCTTTTAGTGAACTAAATATTCCAAACATATTCTATTCTAGCAGCTAGCCATCAAATAGTCTACTTCTCACTCATAGTCTCTGTCCTCAGTTACAAGAACCAGGCCCAGGCATCAAGGAACTTGCCCCTCGAGATGTTCTTTATAGGTTTTCACCTAGGAAACATTGACCATAGGGTGGATATATAGTATCTTTGATAGTTATAATGTAACTGTGTTGGGACCTGCTAAGACTGTGATCTTATATGGTGAAGAACTCTAAGTCCTGCTGAAAGCATCTAAGGGGTCTTCCTACAGGTCCTAGGGGTATGTGTTTGTGGGGAGGGCAATATGTTTGCCCCAAAAGAAACTCAATGTGAAGAAAAATAAAACGTTAGAAGTTCTCAAGTCAAGGGCTAGCCAGAAGAACACTGGGAAGGGGTCTGGTGCATAAGACTGGAGGTCTGATCTGTTATTAATAGAGTCAGCAGGCAGTAAGGTATATGTGGAGTGGTAGGATACAAGTGGAACGATAACAGAGATAGTAATAGTAGTGGTGGATGGTCAGTGTGCAGTTAGACAGTGATGAGCCAATAGGAGCTGACTTTTCTAATCTTGCTATACCAGATTTATAGTCCCAGGCATACCTGAGACTTTGTATATGAAATTGAAAAGTCAGTAACAATTCCATGTGAGACTATAAGTCCACATATAAGTCCAAAATCAAATGGTAAGTAGTGTTGACAGTCCAGTCTCCAAGACTGAAGTTTAAGACTGACTGTATAGTTCGATGTTAACCCAAGTCAGGGTCAGTCTATGTATAGGGTGATAGGAAGGTATAAAGGACTGTGAAAGGCTAAGAACTGATGACAAAAACATGAAAAATAAAGGAATGTAACTGTAGAGATATACTGGTCTCTACATCTATGGGAACTTTGCTACTGACTGCCCCTAGTCAGACCAAGTGGCTGTGTGTGTGACACAGTGTGGAGTTTGAAATGAGTGAGCCACGACTTGCCAATTTGTTTCGCTAAGACTCTCTCTCTCTCTATCACCACCACTTCAACAATGGAAAGCTGAATCGCCCATAGCTACCAACTCACCAATACTGGAGCCACACACCACCACCAGCTCAAGGACCAATGGGTAGTGGCCACCACAAAATTGGATGCCAAGTCCCAGATGTGGCTGGGCAACATAAGCAACCTGTGGGAAGAGCAGGACAACTGGATCACATGGTTTCAGGCTACTCTGATAAGTTTCTTTCTTTGCTAGAGAAGGGGACACACTGAGGGGCACCACAGGAAGAATGGGACACTGTGACCACTGCTGCAGCCAACATCATACTTGATGTCAGCCTCCCCAACAAGGTTGCCAAGCATCTGCAGTTGCAGAATAAAAGGCTCATAAATGGACTTATCACGTTGACCTGGCCATAGCACCAGCTCAAGAGGAGGATGAAGCTGCACCAGCTAAGGATGAGGGGAGTGTGCAAGTTGAGGCCAAGGAGAAGTAGGGGAAAATGAGTGGTGAGGGAGCAGAGGGGGCTCAGAGGCCCAGAATGACATTGAATGCAATGTCTATCATATCATCTGGGCTGAAGATGTATAGCCATGGGATTGCATGCAACTCAAGCTAACAGCACAACAGTAGGGGCACAAGGAGGAGGCTGAAGAAGAGGATACCACTATGGGAAAGAAGATCAAGATGACCCCATTCTTGTGGCCAGTTTGGGGTGAAGAAGGGGTGTAGGCCATCTGTGACCAGTGCATTTGGGCAGGCCAGCTCTGTAGCAAGGGATCCAGTGCCACATGCTAACTATATTACATGTACCAGGTCAAGTGTTCCCTGTTGGCAGGACAGTCTGTGTCCAGGAAGCAATCAGCCAGGCCAGCAAAAGGTGAGTAAGGGCTAGACTGCCCATGAAAAGGGCTAAAATTCCTTTGCAGCCACCCCTGCTGTAAAGAAGGTAGTCCAGAGTCAGGTGAAGTCCAGACCCAGCAAGTGAGCTGCCATGCCCATCTTGATCAAGGACACAGAAGGAGAAGTGAAAGAGGACAAAGCACCAACCCCAGTTAAGGGCAAGGGCAAGGGTAAGGTGAAGACCAAGCGCATTGTGCCTTCCAAGCCTAGGGAGCACATTAGGCATGTCAAGGGTCTGCTATGGTGGGCCAATGCACTATAGGCCTATCTGTTCTAGATCCAGACAGACACCAAGGTGCTAGAGGTTGAGGAAGATAAGGTGTTGGCCACCCTCAACATACTAATCAGTGAGCTAAATGCAATTCTGGACCCATAGAGTAGGCATCACCCTTCCTGTAGATAATCTCTCTGCTTATATAATGGCATGGCCTGTCTCTGCTTGAGGTCTGAAAAACATAAGTAAGAAGGTTTGAAAAGTTTGAAGTGAAAGTGAAGATGAAAGAAAGAAAACTGAATAAGTCCAGAAGCCCAGGAGCATCAGGCCTTGGTTATATGTGGGGTACCACTTGGCTTTGCTTTGTTGGTCATCTTTCTTCATCTATACCTACCAGTCAAGTCAGGTATTGTGCTTTGGTATGAGGTACTGCTCAACTTGTCTTCATTGGTTGTCTACCTTCATCTATACCTGCCAGTCTTATCAGATATCAGTTCAGTTCACAGTAATAAAAGGGCACAGTGTCTCAGTCATGCAAATGAAGGACAGGATACATCTTTGGAGTCACAGGAAGACACAAAAAAGGAGAAATGGATGTTATTTTTATATTCTGTATTTTTTATGGTTTTATCTTTTGTTTTTCAGTATTTTATGAGATGGAGCAAGAGATAGTATATGGAGAGAGGAGAAAAAGAGTCTGTTGTTTGGGTTTTTTAGCTTTTTGATATATATCAGAGAGCACCAGTTGAAATCCAGGATAAAACAGAGAGCAAGAGAAATGGAGGGTATGGAGAGTAAGACCAAGGTCAAAAGACCTGGTCATCAGAGTCTGACTTGACATTGTCAGTCTCCAGAGTATCTTCCTTTGCCAGCCTATCTAGGCTCTCATCATCAAGACCAGTAAGATTAGCAACAGAGGTAGGGGAGCTAAGGTGAGGATAGTAAGGAATTATGTGGAATGTTGCATAGCACAGTCTGGAAATTGAGCCATCCAACTCTGTCAATAGGTATGACCTTTCAGTAGTCCAGTGAAGGACTACCATAGATCTGATGTACCTAGGCTTTGTCTTCTAGTTTAGTTCCTTTTCAATGCATGTATTGTGCATGAGGACCAGACTTCTAGGGCGGATATTGAAGTCCTTGATCCTATTTTTAAATGCAGCTTTAAAATACTTGATTGACTCAAAACAGGCTTTGGCTACCCATTTCTGAATCATCTCCAGGTCCTTTTGATGCTTTTGGAGCTGTTGAGCTCACCAAGCAATCAGGTTAGGCTGGGTCAGCTGCTCAGTTTCTGTGAGAGGGACAAGAAAGGTAGCTTCAGTGAGGTCAAATAGGAATAGGGGCTCGATGCCATGAGCCATAAAATAAGGAGAAAGATCTGTTGAGTGGGCAATAGTGATGTGCTTAGCTCAAAAGACTGAGTGCACAGTTGCATGCCAGTGCAACTCTCCCTCAGGGGAACTTTTAATGATGGACTTCCAGACATCCAAATGATGCTGTTTGACCACCCTGTTCACCTGGGAGTTGTATGGGGATATGTGGATGTGGTGGATGCCATACCAGTCAGCAAGGACCTCTAAAGATTGGAGAAAGGAAGGGCCATTGTCAGTCACAATCTCAAAGATAGGACCCTAATGACAGAGGAGGTCTTCAAAAATAAAGGCAGCCAGAACTGATCCTTTCTCAGATCTGAGCATATACCACTTTGGATAGATGGTAAGAGCATAGCATGCCTGTACAATATAGTGATATCCACCAGAGTGGAGCATCAGCATAGTGTCAATATAAACTTTATGAAAAAGACCACCAACTATAGGGACAATTAGGGGTATATGAAAATGGGTGGTCTGGTGAACCTGACACTTGTGATAGATCCATATAACCATTTAACATCTTCAACCAACATAGGCCACCAGAAGCAGAGGAGTAGATGGGTCCAGACTATGAAGACACCCTTGTGTCTGAGGTCATCATGAGCCTCCTTAATCAGTCTGAATCTCCAGTCTTTGGATATGACAAGCTGATGATGTCTGTGAGGCTCTCTATGCCAGAGGCAGTCATGGAGAATGAAGAAGTGAGTGGCTGAGGTCACAAATGCATAGAACTCTGCATCAGAGAGATGGGCAGGCCAGACATGGATCTGTAGAAAGAAGTGGATGAGGTTGATGTGTGCCTCCTTTTTCAAGGCCTTCAGAGACCAAGGGATAGAAGGAGGGTCTGGGACAGAGTTCCCAGATAAAGAGGTAGAGAAGACCAATGTGCAAACAAGCAGGGAATAAGGAGGGTTAGGTGACAATGAGGTAAGATGATAGTCTATGGAGGTAGAGACACCAGAGTACCATGAAGGCAGAGTGCAGTTTATGGAGAGCTGGGAACTGAAGGTTGCAGAGAATGAAGAATGGTCCACAGAGAAGTGGAGGTCATAGTATATAGGCAGAATAGGAATGTAGTCATCGGCAAAGAGCATGGACAGAGGGAGTAACTAGTCATTTAGAAGGACAATAGCAAATGAGTATGCATTATCCAACCAGTCCTTGACATCTCTGTCCTCCAGAGGATCTTTGTCAGACAGAGGATACTGAGACAGACCATCCAGACCTGCATGGTGTTTGGCTGGAATATGACAGAGATCAAAGTAAAAGAGAAGGATGCCTGTGATCCATTGGTTGATGGTCACATTAGGCTGTAGGTCAGGGTTATTGATCATCCCCTTGATATACTTGGTATCCATTTCTATGGTAAGATTAGTAACTCCAAAGATAAATACTCAGACTGATCAGAGCACCTGAAATAGTCTATATAACTCCAGCTTGGCCTGAGAGTATCAACTCTCAACCAGAGTAAGGGATATAGACCTGAAATGGTTTAGGTAGCGCTTCCCATCATCATCCTCTTGTGACAATATAAAACTGATAGCAATGACCAAGATGTCAACTGCAAGGACCACCTCATGGCTGGACTCATAGTCTAGACACTGGAATGTGGGGGATTTCATGATCTCATCCTTGAGACAAGCCATGGCTCTATGCTAGTCATCACCCCAATGAAAGGGGACACCCTTCCTGGTCAACTGAACCAGTAGGTGGGCTATTGAGGCAAAATTACAGATGAAAATATGAACTACACCACATGTCCCTAAAAATCTATGGACTTGGGTAGGAGTCTCGCATTTGGGCCAGTCCTGTATTTTCTGGACCTTAGCCTTATATGGAACTTGTTTCTTGACTGTGCACTTGTGGCCAACGATTGTAGCATCAGACATAGTGAGGACAAACTTTTTGGCAGATACAGTCACATTGATGTTTTGCAGGCACTGTAAAATGTGGTGAACAACAACAAGATGATTTCAAATAAACCTCCTGATCTCTAGGTTTTCTGGGATCATCTCATAGGACCTGTCCAGTCTTCAGTACTAAATCTGCTTGGACTTCACTGGCAGGTCATCTATGAATGGCATGGTATGATGGGGGATTTTGTCCTGTAAAATGAAAGCCATATCAGCTTGGTAGATCTGGACCATGTTAGTATGACCCATAGGAAGAGTGGTAAGATAGTGAGGACCAAGAGGACTATTAAAGGTGGTCATGTTCCAAGAGTCCACATAAAATGGCCTCTGATCATAGCCTACAAACAAGTCCATCATTCTATAGACTAAATACCTACTGAAGGATTCAGCTAGGTGCTCTATGAATGATGGGACTGAGGAGTCCCAAATGGTAACAGCGTTAAGCAGCTGTAGGTCATGTATAAGGCAGAGCATCTGGCCATCCTACTTGAGCACATAGAACCAGCAAGACTGGTATGCTGCAGCAGACGGTTTGTACACTCCTGAAGCTATGTGGTCTTTAATAATCTATATCACCTGATCCTAAGCTTTCAGAGGGATAGGAATGTTATGAAGAATCCATGAAGTGTGGGGTATGGTCAATATCTTGACTGGGGGGAAGTACTGCTCATCAAGCCAACCCTGCTTGGATGAAACCCAAGTGAAGGCCTTCTTATGGTTGAGGACTATCTACTGGACTAATTTGAGTTCCTTGAGCCAAAGCCATTTTGCTAGATCTAGGTCTAAAGTGTCGGCCCACTTCTTTGTAAAGTGAGCACTAGGGATGAAGTATGGAGGGTTGGTAGACAATGGAATAAGACCAGCAAGAGGGTTGTCTGATAGTCATCATAGCACCCGATATTCTTCATCGAGGGGCACCACTACTGGACAAACCTTCTTGGCAACTGACTTGTAGGCAAAGTAGTGTCAAGAGGTGTCAAAGGGTAAGATCAAATTGAAGGCAAGGACTTGTGAACTGGTGAGAGAGGACTGAGTGGAGAAAAGAAAAGGGTATATGGAAGACCAGGACAAAACAGAAGCAGAGCTAGAGGAGAAGGGTGTACTGATAGTAGAGTGCATGAAAGACTGGTATGGGGCCAGAGAAGGACTATCAGGACTAGACAGAGATGGAGCAGCTACAGAAAGATGCTCAATGCACATGATGGTGCCAAAGGCTACTTGTAGATTATGGGACTCTCCCCTATCTCTCAGTGAATCATTGATTTCTAAAAACCCCATTTGACATGGGCAGAACAAAAGAGACCACACTTGCAGCATGGACATCCCACAAGCCAGGGACGAGTAGCTAGTTTATATTCTTTGCCTGTATTAGGGTCTCAGAGTATGATGGTTTGGCTGCCATTAGGGAAGTCATTAGTAGACATGCTCATAAGACAATGGAAAGGTTGACCAAGAAGCAGACCAAAGTTGGCCTGAGGGACCACTTGGACCTATAAGTAGATTTCACCAGCACCAAGGTCCAATTGAAGGTTCTCGACCACCCCAATGGTAGACTTAAGGCTGGTATTGATGTTGGACATGGTCATATGGTGGTTGGATCTTACAGGCAGGTTGAGCGATTCCCAAACCCATTTGGGCATGGCAACAATCTTGGACCCTGTGTCCAAGACCATAGTAAGAATATGGTTGGTGTCTGCTACTTTCACTTCTAGTGATCACAGGGGCAGATTATGATGTCCAACAATGAGTCCTTCATCATTCTGATTGATCTGATTGCCAAACTTGCATCACATAGCAGCCAGATCACAACCAGCAAGTTTATTGACCTGTACAATGTTAGCAGCTATAGCTAGGATATGCTTGGTGGTAGAAGCATCATGGAACTGCTTGTGTGTGTCCAGTGCCATAGAGAGGAGGTTTTTTACAAAGACTGGGATAGTGGTCTCAAGAACCTGGTCCAGAACCCACTTGGGCATGGTCTCGTCTTTCAAGGGGAAGGAGTATCTAAATTGGCTAGAAGGAACAACAGAAGTGTTAGTGGATTCAGAACGAAATGGCTGTTTAGATTTGGGGGCTGAAGATAAAGAAGAGGAGACTGGAGGTGGTACAATCTTGGTGATACAACCCCTAAAACAACCTAAGGACTCGGCCCTAGGCAGACACATATAGGAGCCGTGTAGTCGTGTGGCCGAGGACATCTTTAGCCACAGAGGACCACCTAACCCACTAACCCGAGGGAACACCCCGAGCTAGGGCTTGCTCTAATGAGGGGGAAACCCCAAGAGAACAGACTGAGGTTGCCCTCAGCTGTCCCGGCCTTATATACCTTAGT
>JBBPUK010000111.1:0-23551 GCA_038094635.1 Tylopilus cervinicoccineus
TCAGGAGGTCATCAAGGCCAAATGAGGATACACTTCATACTAATTTGCAATACCCCTAATATCAGCAACAAAACTGTTCCAATGACATGGGTGACTTAAAATGGCCATAACTCCACAGCCTCTGAGCTAAATCACATGATCCAAGGGCAGATTGGTAGCCAAGAGTTTGTACTTTGTTTGGTCACACCAAAGCTTGGCAAAATTCCCACAAGTGTTTACAGTGCACTTTGCACACTGTGTTAAGGTTAGTTATTGGAATGGTTTTGTTGCTTACTGTATAGGAAGGAAGGTCTTGATAAAGTCTTTCAATACTTTATCAAATGTCTTGGGAGTAGTGGGATTCTCGGCCATGGTCCTATACCATGCCTCAGCAAAGTGGGCACTGTGCCCCTTGCTCATCTTGTTAAGTAGCAACATGATCTTTGATGCCTCCATCATATAGACTGGCACATTGATCTCCAAATAAGCCTTGATAGCTAATAACCAATGGTTGGCATCATCAGCTTCTCCTATAAAGTCTTCAGGTAATCTGTCTTTTAGTTCTGTAGGCATCTTGTCATCATCATCTGGGGTGGGTCTAGGGAGGATAGAGGGTCATCCAGGTAGGGTAAGTTCTCAAGATGGTGGGATGATCCTAGGGTGAGCAATTACTGGTGGTACTGCTATGGCTGGAATGGGGGTCAGAGTCTGTAATGGTGAATTTCTAGGTAAAGGGGGACATCCAAGAGGGGTTTGAGAATGTTGCAGAGTTTGAGAAGTTGAAGAAGGATGATGGGTGGGGTTGAATGGTGTGTCTGACTCAGAGTCTGAGGGGTTTGGTGGAGAGCAGTATGATAGGGTGGAAGATGGTGAGGATCCCTTCTGCTGAAGAGCAGGGGATAACTGGACAAGCTTGTTCTTTTGTTATGGTGCAATGGCACCTAATGCAAACATACTAAAACAGCTAGACAGAACAGCAACTGTCTCTGACAATAGGTGGCTTCTCTGAGCAGACCTAGACTTACAGACAGCAATGTAGTCAGTATAGCTTTCAGATGGCAACTCCTAGCGATGGCATATTCTATACATGGCCCTCCTGTAAACAGTCAACAATAGCGAAGTATGATCACAAGAATAGTCCCTTTTACTGAGAGAGAAGAACTTCTAATGAGAATGTCGAGATTCGAAGATAAAGGTTACTCAGACAGTGGATAAGGTGATTAGCCATTCTGAGGAGAAGTTCTAGCATGTAGATTGCATAGAACAAGCTGATTTACTAGTACATGCAAGAACCCTATTTATAGGGTAAACTAGCAAAGCACAGACCATGCTTCCAAGAAGAGTAAGTACTTGAAAAGGGAAGAGTGTCACCAGTAGTGTGAAGTGATATCTGGAAGGGGAAGTCCACTAGTGGTAGAATACAAGAGTAGGTCATCAACATAGGAGTGGATGATAGAGCTATTTCTTAGTGCATGTTGAAGTGAATACAAAAGGAAGGGTGAATCATGGAATATATAGATTGAAAAAGAAGAAAAAGAATGAGGGCATATGAAGAGGACCTTTTGACATGTAACACTTGGCATATATACATCACATGACCTAGGCTACACTATAAGTAACTGGGTACCCTTGACCCTTGTCATCATATGCATTGCTCCCCTTCATAACAGATCTTACCCAAGCTGTGCCTCTTCCACCGCTCTACATCTTATGTCCAAGCCTTATGGATCAGACATACATTCAATGCCCAAGACCCTTATCTCCATGTGATCCAAGGCCCAGATCCCATCTTGCACTGACCACTGGTGGGATCCATTGTGGCCTATTCATAAGCCATTTTCTAATATGTCCTTGCAGCCATATCAGGAACCCTCAAGTATGAAGGAGGTTTTTTGATGATGTGGGGCTGTATGACTTGGGAGGGTGTTGGATTTGCTACCCAGATTGATGGTAGGATGAATGGGGACCTCTACCTTCAGATTTTGAAGGATGAACTCTAGCAAACTGTGGAGTATTATGATCTCAATCCTTCTAACATTATCTTTCAACAAGACAATGATTCCAAGCACACCTGCAAGAAGGTCAAGGAGTGGCTAGAGGAGCAGGAATTTAGAACCATGGTTTGGCCTGCATAGTCTCCTGGTCTAATTCTATTGAACATCTCTAGGGTTGGCTGAAAAGAAGGCTTGCAGAGCATAAAAACTCTCCTAAGGGGATTCATGAGTTGTGGGATAGAGTTCAGGAGAAGTGGGAGAAGATATCTGCTAAGGAGTGTCAGAAATTGATTGAGAGCATGCCTAGGAGGATTCAGGCAGTGCTTAGAGCCAAAGGAGGCTATACCAAGTATCAGTAATACCCAATGATTCAAAAGTGAAAAAACCCATTCCATGACATTGCTGCTTTAAAATGACTATATTTCTGTGACATGCAAACCAAATCACATGACCTAGGGGGCAATTTGGTAGCCAAGAGAGAGTACTATTTATAACTCCACCAAAGCAAAATGAAATTCCCACAGTGGCTGGCAGTGTGCTTCATGCACTGCAGTGAGGGTTAGTATGGAAAGGGTTTTTGGAGTCACTGTAGGTCCCAGACCCCATAGTCAACATCTCAGTCCATCTGCCCTGTGCATGACTGAGGTGAGCCAAGTCACAAGTACTGTACAGAACCTTTCACTTACCTCATATATAGCATTCTCTATATAGGTGAATACACTTCCAGTCTGTCTGCCTTGCACACAACTGAGCATTCTCTGTGTAGTCTGATACTCAAAGCATACCTCCAGATTTGACTCAATGCAAACCAGACTCTTTCTTCTTCCACATGCTCTGCATCAAGTCCAAAATGGTACATCAACTCTGCTGGATTCAGGGGTAGCTGACTGAGTAGATTTTCCAGTAATCAACCATAGGTGATGAATGTGAGAAACAAGCTTTGAGGATGGGCCTTGGGCAGGAGGATTCATTGTGCTGGTTAGTGAAGTACTACAGGACAGCACTAGCTCGACTACTAAATTCCTTCGACTGTGTTCCCGCAAGTCCTCTCGAGTTGCTGATGTTTGCTAACGTAACGCCACCTTTGCCTGGGCTGCTAAAACGAGTCGCGCGTAACCCCCCTCCCCCCCTCAGAGGTTGCGCGTTGCCAATGTTGGCAACAGTAACGCGTAACGCACGTCCCGTTGCCAAACTCCGAACCCGTAACACTCCCTCTGCCGTTGCCTCCATACAGACGGCTGCAGTACACAAGTGGAATAGACGCGATGAATATAGGTATCGACTGTAGATCCATCTTCGAAAATATTAATATTTTGTTTACAGCATCTCTGTCTATCTTCCTCTTGAACAGGCCAATCAGAAAAGCAATTCAGCCCTCATCACGGTCTAGCGCTAGCTCGCGATGTGCGGTCGCCCACGACACCGACATTCTAGGTGTGCTAGTCCTCGAAGTCTCGCCAGTTAAGATCGTCGGCGCCCCTATACGTACATTCCCCACGTTGTCAATCCGGGTCTCTATGCGCTGGCATGTAAAGTTGGGACACACCTTTCTCGGTCGGCGCCCTCTCGCGTTCTCCAAGAAACTCTCGGCGAAGGGATATCATCCGCAGTTGCGACCGTATCTTGTCCAGACCCACGAGATCTCCAACCAGCTCGAGCATCTCCTCTCTTGCCTCGAGCTCCTTCAACCTAACGTATCAAAGAGGCAACCACACACCGTCAGCGTAGTTCCCCACCACAGCTGACGTAAACTTACCCCAGTGCCTCCCGATCATTGATCAACTTGTAGTGTGCAAGCAGCACGAGCATGTCCGTAAACGAAATCCCCTTGCCTTGGTAACACATGACGTTCGCCTCGTGATAAATCCGCATGTACACTGCGCGTCGCTTCCGGATCACCCCGAAATCAATCTCGTTGAGCAGCTTGTTCAGCCTGCGGACATTGATCCCACCTCTCCTGTCTTTACACTGTGCCAGGATAGACGCTGTGGAATATTGGGATGGATAGATGCGCACTTCGAAGACACCGCTCAGTCTCTACGACGCAATAATGAGCAGTAGACTAGCAAGCAATTCGAAGGACGACGCACAGCAAGGAAAGGAACAAGGTTCTGACGCTCCAACAGACCACTTTCCGGATTTGAAAACTGTGCCCAGGCTTTTTTGAACGCACGCGTCTCATGACGTGTGATAGACTTCAAAACACCACCGGTGGACTGGAAAACATACGAGAAACTCTGCACGATCACACCAGTAAACATGTTGACGAAGATGTACTGGAAATAAGAAAAAACTTCCATCAACCGCGCGAAGGATAGATAGTCGTGCGTGCCCTCACCATGCTGAGTAGGTTCCATGCAATGAACATCGAGAATGCCCAAGCGGTGCTACCGCAATCCGTTTGGTAGAGGCCATGAGAGACTTGCGTGCAACGCGGGTATGCGAGGGTGCTGCATATAACCGTATGAGCCTCGATCGAGATGACGCTGACATGAGCGCCTCACTAGTCGTGCATAAACTGATTCCATCCTTCCCTGCCAGGCGCATGAGCGCGAGTGTTGTACGATCATAAACGCAACTACGCACCCAGTGCTCATGAATACCAGCATGAGGAGTGACGATCCCATAGTTTGGTAATTCTGATACGGATTCTCTCCCGAGTACCACTTTGTCATCCCGAACACTTCCATGTACATGATGGCGAAGAACAGGAAGAGCGCGAGCCACAACGCGAGCAGGTTCAGAATCGCGGGAAGACTGGCACTATACAGTCACGTAGTAGTTCGAATGAGAGACAAGAACAAAAAGTAGACACCCACGTGCCAGTCTTGAAGAGCTGGTTGAGAGAGGCCATCCTCTGTACAAGCTTGAAAGCAATACTGACCAAAAATAGTTTCTGGAGGAGTTGAACGGCAAAGTTGTCAGAGTAGAACCGTGCAACGACAGTCGTGGTGAAACTCCCGAACGCCACGACGACATCAAAGAGGTTCCATCCATTGGCGCGGAAGGAAGTCCAGCCAAGCCCATAGAGTCGAATGATTGTATCCACCACATAGGTGAGGGTGATGATTAGTGATAGTATATCTACATGGCGTTGTCAGCGATGCGCTAGGGTAGGGCATCCACAATGAGTTACTGTGCCAATTGTTGACAGTTTCTGTTGAAAACGTTTCTGTCCTGTATCAACGTGATCGATGTGAGCCAGCAGATGAACAGCAAGGAGAACGAACATCAAAACAATGATCTGGATCACAAAGAGAACGGTCATCATCCTCGTCCACCACCCATGCTTGTGAATCGCGCGATCGTAGCACCAAGCTCGAATGGGAGAAGTAGGCTTGAGTTTTGGTCTCTTCGATGGCTTCAGTCGCTTGATGAGCTTCTGGAGATCGATCCATTCTCGTTGGGCTTCAGTTACGAACGCAGATCCAGTCCGTGACGAAAAGTTCCCAATGATGATACTGTGAACGGCGTCTAGTCCCAGCACATAGACTGCTCGAGCAACCCTCACCTGACAAACAAGGTCAAGATCACGACGCCTCCCAACAAGTTGTATATCACGAAAAAGAGTGCATTTGCCTGTGCAGCATTGACCTGTGGTTGGAGCCCTTGGCCAGTGATGCTCATCGCAACGGACATGACGTCTATCCATCCCTCGAGCGACACGATCTCGAAGAGGATGAGCATCGAAGCAGGAAAGTTGTCGAATGAAAACTTGGTAGACGGCGCTGGGTTGTCCCAAGCTCGCGGTACGAGGAATCCAAAGTTACTTCCGTAAATCGTGTTGACGTATTCGTTGGTGCAATCTGCTATGCCCGTGACGCTGGTGTCATTGCATTCGTTCATCAGGCCAGCAAAGATGGTCGTTCCCCAGACACTGAAGGGAATGAGGTAGAGCACGGCGAGTACGGCGGCGTCCAGTATGCGTATAAAGCCAGCCAAAATCAGATCTTCGAATGTACTCCTCATCCTCTTGATCAAGGTCATAAATCGGAGAGCCTGTAATGCCTTCAAGGCGCGGATGAATCGACTGAGCCCGCCAACAAAAACCAATGTAAACGTCACGTTCACAATGACGCCGACCATGATAAGAAAATCGAGGATATTCCAAATACTTCGAATATAGGAATTGGGAGCGAAAAGAAAGCCGTCCGCAATGATTTTTATCAAGAACTCGACGACAAGGATGAGACCAAAGGTGGCTTCGGTGATGTTGAACCATGCACCCCGCACTAGTCCGTATCGCATGTGGTAGTCTTGCCGATAGAGGGGTGTTGCAATCGCCTCAGTACCAACGTTGCCGATAACGGCCAAGAAGATCGCAAGTTGGAAGAATGTATGTGCGACATCCGAGGGCGGCGTGCCAAATATCCGCTTTCCGCCACTTGGGCGAACAACCTTCTGGCAGAGCCGGCGAAGGCGATTCGTTTGGGGGAATATCCAAAACGTCTTGTCATATGTTGGATGTCTTTGAATCAAGTCTATAGTGTGAATTCTATGGGAATCATGCGAGCTATTGATTATATCTCTTTCTCTTGGCAGGCTGGCCAATATGTCACTAAGTAATGGTGAGCAAAGAAGTTTTACCAGACTGATGAATGGTGCCTTACAAGTACCGGTCGGTTTCGTGCTCGACTGGGTCCTGTAGCCCTCTTGATTCAGAACGTGCTCTGTGCAAGTCTATGAGTGGAACACCATCCGTTCCCTCACTTCCAGTGAAGAGTTCGTGGAGCAGACCGAATGAGGTCTGTCGGAGATGGTAAGTGCTGCTACTAGAACTCGACGGCACACATTTCTATAATATGGTATCAGTGACTAGGCAGAATCAAAAGTCGTGTGGATCAACCTGGCCAAACTCGTAGTCCATAGGAAGCGGGCTTTGCTGAACAAACTTTCCTGCCTCTCCCAGAACTGGGGTTGAGGATGTACTTTCGGTGTTCACCGTCATTGACTTCGTCTGAAGCCATAGATAAGGATTTAGCATGCTTGCCCATCGACTGAAGGTAGTCCGGGAGCGCTGTTCCGAGTAGTTGGATGCCTGCAGTCCTCTCTTGGCCTCCTCCGCTACGCTGAAGTTCTCATTGATGACAGCAATGAACATCTGCATTACGATAACTAGTCAACCAGTATCAGTCGATCACGGGACATGTGCAAATCTGAGTGAATGCACCTACAATTTGCAAACAAGAGCCAACAGGACAGAAACGTACACACGATCACTGCCTGCCCGAGGCTCAATTCTGCATCTGTCGCATTATACAACACCGTGGTCCAGTTCTCTGAAGAGAACAGTTGGTACATGGCCAGGAAAGAGTTGAACAGTTGGCCAAAGTTCATGGTGACTGTTCCGGCCATGTCACCTTGAATGAGTTGTATGCCAACCAGGGCAGCAAGGAGATTGATAAGCATCAAGAACAAGGTCATGTTGGCAAGACCATACATGTTCCCGAAGACGGTCAACTAGAGGAACATGGTTTGATATATCGAAAGTAGAGAATCGAACGCATAGCATACCATCAAGGGTTTCATTCGTGGCACCACCAATAACACACGGTAGAATCTTGCCAACGGAAAGATCGTTAACCATGGGTAGACACTCGAGTTGTGGATAGCAGGAATCTGGATGACGCTGGACCCAATAGCGATGATCAGGTCCATCCAATTATTACCATGCGGAAAAAAGTTCCTCCATGCGGGAAACTCGACGGCGATACGAATGACGATCTCGACGTCGAAGGCAAGGGTGATTATACGTTCGGTTATGTCGATTATTTCTTGGTGCGTCGGACTCATGTCGGCGGTCGCAGTGGCTTGAACCACGAGAGAAACGAGAGCAAGAAATACCCAGAACCAGCGGGTGTAGGACCACCAAAGCTTGAGAGGATTTTGGCCGACTTGGCATCCGTTCACCATGGACCAACCCTCTTCAGTTTCTTCCGCGACGCGCCCGAGCCTGCAAGTCAAATTAGGTGAATGAACACGGTGCCTGAGGCCAGAGACGTACGGTGCTGCTCCAAAAGCACTTTTTTTAGTACCAGAACGGATTGCAGAGAACGAATTCGTAATTACGGCGACCAATAGGTTAAACAACCAGAAATTGAGCACCAGAATCCCTAAAACGAAGAAAATGGAAGCAACGAAGTATTCCGACGCTACAATCTGATACATCACTTGCGACCACTATTATCGAGCTTCGATGTGAGATTTCGTCAGCGGTCAGGGAGTAGGACACTTACGGTGTTTGCTGAGGCAAGTACGACTATCTGGAGGGTGGCATAATATACCGTGTCGAAACTCTCCACGCCATTATAGGGGTTCCCTCCTTCCTGTGTGGTGCTGAGCATAGTATGGAGCAGCGATGAATTGGCATACCTGGCAAACTTGCCCCAATGGGCAGATGAACCCTTTCGTGATGTATGCAGGCGTCCCGTCGGCATGTAAATAGGGCGAAGGGGATAGAGTTGTTGCATTAATATATCCTCCACACAATTGCGTTAGTTGCATAGAATTCTCTCCCAGGGTAGGTAAAAGGTTGCAGTTACGGCGCAAGGACCCCTTGAACGATTGCACGCCAATAATGCTGGTTCATTATGGATGATTAATCAGTCGAACAATACGATAGAAGATGACTCACGAGAATAACACCATAGCAAAAACAATAAAGAATACGACGTTTGTCAACAAAGGACGGGCTATCTTGAGGGAGCGCATGATCGTCTGGGTCGGCAACTATGAGAAACGGACAAGAAAAACCGAGACGACGCGGCCACTCACGGCAGTGCCATTCGTAATGCTCAACAACCTTGCCGTCCTCAGAACACTTAACGCTCTGAATATACCGATATGATGGACTCCCCGCTCGAGACCCGCAGTTGCCAACGCAAAAGATACCCAAAATCCGATCACCGCAATGAAATCGATCCGACCCCATCCTTGCCGCAGATAAGGAATATTCCGCTCGAGTTTACTCCGTGCCATTTCCAGGTCAAGTCTGAATGGAAGGGAGATGAGAGCATGAGGATCGGACTCCAGTACGTCAGATTTCATCGCACGAGACAGAAATGTGGGAGGTAGTTCCGAGTCTTCCGAGTGGCTTTGGCCGTGCATAGCAGAGGAAGACAGAGACATATGAGTGTGTAAAGGTGTACGCACATGCAAGGAGCGTGCCAGCGAAAATGGTTTTGACAGGTTATCGTAGACTCTCCTTAATGTGTATCCCCGCGCTAACGAGTCAGATCTCCGTACGGGAGCGCTAACATGACCGTTCGAGGTTGAATTCATAGACATAGTGCGAGCCAACCTGGAAAAAGGGAGTGAACACAAGGATGAGGTTGGTACCTCTGGGTCCAGAAGTAACCCAGAAATACATATTCGACCCAGGGCTTCAATACTGGCGCGGATCAGTGAGAGGCAACATCGTTGAATATGATACATACGTGAATAGGATAAAGAGGACGAAGATAACAATGTCTTCCCACGCATGGAAGTATCCCGTGAGAGTGACGGGAACCTGAGTGGAAGGCAATAACAGACTTTGCGACGCTTGCACCACCAGCGCAACTGCATTGAGGAGGATCAAAGCGAGTATCGTTGGTTCGGTGTACCTAGTCATCATCTTAGCAAACGAACGCTCAACCTGAAAGACACATACGGATGAATCAGTAGTTTGTACAACCATACACGAAGAGGATTCGTTGGGCCTAAAACACCAAGGGCCCACCCTCGCAAAGGTGTAGATGGTCGTGTTTGATGTGCAGCCCTCTCTCCGACAGTATCTTCATTTCCATCTACTGTCGAGCCCGAATCAGAGTCTTCACCGTCCTCCCGGACCCGGATATAGGGTCTTTGCCCTCGGACACTTGCGACACGCATCGACGCACGGCGGAAAGCATTCGTGATGGTGCGTGCAAGCGGTAAAGCAGCAGCAGCAGACTGTCGCTTGAGCTGCGGCGCGAAGCCAGCAGAGCGTTCCGAATCAATAGAGAAGTCGCTTGACCTGCGACCATCCACTTTCAGGTGCGCCTCGCCGGCAGTGAGGCGCGTCTCGTCGCCCACCGAAGCCGTGGCGGCATACGTCGAAAACAAAGTCGTGGAAGACGCCTCCAGGTGGGGGGTGGAGAACAAGGTCGCATAGTTTTGTGAAGGGCGGTCGACCGAAGAAAAGAGTGGATCTTGCTCGGACGCTACCAGATCAGATGGCCCTGGCTCTGGCTCCTGTGCGGCTGAAACGCCCGAACGTGGAGAGTCCGGTCCGCCTTGAGCATTGCTCCGGCTCAGACGCCGACGAGTGTACGTCCGACCGTCGGCGTCTAGTGGTCGTAACGTTGGTGATGAGGCTGGGGCGACGACCGAGGCTAGCCCGGTCGTGGAGAGGTCGACCGCGGAAGAGGAACTGTTGCGTATATGACCAATGCTGTATGGGCCAGGGCGGCGGCCCGCATTGGGGTCCATGGAACGGTCTCAGCGTGGAAGGAGGGCGGAGAGTCGACTACCAGCGACTTACCCCCGTCCAACTTCAAGTTCCACGAATAGTTAAATGCATGGCCGCACAGTCAACAAACGACACCCGTCATTACATTGCTTTGCAGGGCGTCACACACATTACAAGTGTACCCGCATTGCGGGGACGCAATCGAAGGATCTAATCCCACTTGGCTCACACACAACTACAAAATTGCGGGCAGTCGTCCAGTGACTGGAATGCATTGCGTCGAGTCAGACCACTACAGCCTTTTGCGGTGCTTGGAAAGTGATCAGTGGTCAAACCAACGCTATTTCGGTTCTTTCTAGGGTAACTTCTTCCGGGACCATATACCTTGCTGGCAAATCGGACCGCTCACGTTCCAAACACTAGCTTGCCCTGAGCAGTGCGATAATCGGTCTTCATCCCCAGGTGGCAGGCTGGGTAGATGGCATAGAGAATCCGCACGGTGAGCTGGACGAGACTGCTTGATATCGAGTGTGCAGACAGCCGTACCACAAAGGCATGGAGAACGAAGCGTAGTTCGCTCTTGGAAATGAGCATCCGCGCATCGGACGTGAACGTCGCAACTAGTGACACGTGACCCAGGTAGGGCCGGAACGAGAGATCAAGAGACCGCCTACCGCAAGTCGCAGGTCCTTGACCTGCAGGCAGCATGGAATAGTGGTCACACTTGGCTTTGACTGCGATCGGCGGCGATTCGTCTCCGCAGGTGAACGTGACTGGCGCAGGTGAGACACTAGCGGTGTGCGAGGTGAATCGGTCCAAATATCTTTGGCCCAGGGCAACATGAGCAAGGTGTTGACGCACCAGCAAGCGTGGGACGCAGTCAAGAGACGTTCTTCAACCCGGACACATCCGTACGCCACGGGCATTAGCAACCCCATACACGCAGCGACGACGCCGCACATCGATCTCACCGCGCGCTCGGACATGTTCGATCGTGTCTTCAATATCACCTCCTGGCCCACGAGCACACATTGACCCGGGCCGTTCCGGCGCAGTGAAGCCCTGTATGAATACAAATAGTGCGCGTCGCGCAGCCTGCCGCAGCTGCCCGTCCGTCTGGATCAGAACGATAATCGTTTCTGATCGCGCAGGACCAGCAGGTCTGGATGGGCTGCTGGCGAGTCATGCGCACCAGGGAGCCGACTCGCGGAGATAAGCGCAAGCTGTACAACGTGCTTACACAAGGGTGTCATCGCATGTCATGGTCGGCATTCAAGGTGCGCAAACCTAAATGGTACGTTACGTCTTCTGCACCAGCGGCTGCTCCGAATACAGTGTCCACCGCCAGGCAACTTGCTGGATTTGAGCACATGCGCCGCCAGACAAGATTGGAAGTCTAGTCCCGAGCCTATGCTACTGTTCGCTTCTCATCAAGGGGTCGACTAACGAAAGATTGTTCTGATAATGCATCGTGGGGGCAATTGGCCCAGATCAGTCCTTGCAAATGCAGGTATGCGTGTAAATTGTCGTATCGGTCGGTGGGACCAAAAGTTAGGAGACAAAGAGAATGAATTCAAGGTGGGTTGCACGCCAGGAGCAGCCAGGGTGTAGCTGCACACTGAGGTGCGGCGTGTAAAAGTGCTTCCAAGCGATATCCGGGTGGTCAAAATGCGTTCTCGTTAGAATAATAACACAGCAATGGAAGCTCGTACTTTACGCCGCCACGCCTGCCGTCCCCAAGAATGAATGCTAATATCGCCGCCTTAGCACAAGGCACCGCCGGTTTCAACTTGAGGCGCAGTGCACATAGCCAAGGGAGCCCAAAAAGGAGCCCGCTCAGACCTTAGACTGGCAACAAGAGACCCGGCCGATGGCAATTTCATCAGCACACCGTTCCCGCCATTTGAAATGAGACCGAAAAAAAAAGATTTACCTTCCAGGTAGTCCGCAGCCAAGAGTCTAGAACAACCGAGTGGAAGCGAGTGGAAAATTGGGGTCAGAAAGAATAAAATAAATAAGGGGGTGGATCAGCACTAGCGCATTTTAGGAAATATCGTCCGCAAAAGGACGTACACTTCGAGCACGATTTCGAGTGGAATGCGCTCCATAAACTCGTTGAAAGGGATGTCTTCTTTGGAACAGGCCTCTTCGTGGTGCGCCCTGAAGGTCATATACTCGCAGACTTTTTCGACGACGGGGGCGCTGGTGTGCAAGCGAACACCAGCCTCGTAAGCGGTTTCTGGAACGCGAAGTGGCACGATGACCCACCGCTCGCTGATCAGACAAGTGTTTGCCAGTGCTTCTCTGAAATTACCTGTGCCGCGCGCATGTGAGAAGAAGGGCGTTTGGAGCGAAAGGGGGATCATTCACTGTCGAAACTAAGCATGTTCTTGAGTGTTCCACTTGCCATGACGGCGCTGCGTCTGATGAGAAAGGCGTATCCATCGGAGCTGACGAGCTTGACCCAGACGTCGTCTTGCTGCAGATCATGAGGAGCCGTTGGAGAGGACGGACGACGAACGTACGTTGCTCGACATGGCAGCGAATAAGCATGCGTGGGAATCTGGATGGTCAATATTTTTCGGGATTCGGGTGCATCCGATGAGATCGCCTTGTCGCTTCGTCTGACCATCGCTGGACATCGACCGCGCACGACCTACGCCCACGCCGACGATATGGCTCTGCCAAAGGTATCGTGTCACGTTCGGTGTGTGCCGCAGCGAGCTGATGGGTCCGCGGGGGGTCGATCCAGCGCATCATCAAGGTAACTGTCCTCGGCGTGCCCATGTCGTGTCACCCGCACTGCTCACCTCGTGCCTCTGCCGTGTGTACATCCGCATGGCTAGGAGACCGAGCGCCTTGTCGCCGACCCCGCTCCAGGGATCACGGCAGCACCGCATGAAGACAACCTGCGGTACTTTGATGTGACCATCCAGGGGCCCGACGGGAGTCCCTTTCAACGTGAGCCGCGTCTTTCCGAGGAGGCGCGATGGACGTGCTGACGCTGGCGCAGAGGGCGTGTTTCATCTCGAGCTGTTCCTTCCCGAAGAGTATCCCATGAGTCCCCCCAAGGTACGGTTCCTGACCAAGATATACCATCCCAACATTGGTGAGTTGGTCGTGCACGCTCGGGACATGTGTGGGCCGCGTTGCCTACAGGGGTGGTGTGGCGTTGTTATTTTCCGCATGCTCACATAATGCCCGACGGCCGCTCTAGATAAGCTGGGACGCATCTGTCTGGACATACTGAAAGGTGGGTGTGCGGTGTGCGCCTGCATCGCGGAGAGCACAGGTCGTGACGTGCTGGACAGATAAATGGTCGCCGGCGCTGCAGATCCGGACGGTGCTGCTGTCGATACAGGCGCTGCTGAGCGCGCCGAACCCGGACGACCCGCTTGCGACGGACGTGGCGAAGCACTACAAGGAGAACGAGAAGGACGCACAGCGGGTGAGCCGGGAGTGGACGGAAAAGTATGCCTCGCAGTGAAGCGAATGTACTTGTGGTGTACTAGTCGAACACGACCCTTTGGTGACGCAGTCTAGACGGGGTCCAGGCCTGGACGGATCGACAGATTATAGGTTGATTATGTACGGTGTGTAGTATTTACGACCCTGGACCTGCCCCCCTGCGATGGTTCCAGCGCTGCCCTCTGCCTGCACGCCGTTTTCTACCATAACAGCCCACCGCTCTGCCCGCTCTGCCCGCTCTGCCCGCTCTCCCAGCCCTGCTCGGCCATGTCCCTAATCGCTGACATTTTCCCCCTCGTCATCTCCCACCTCCTCCCCGCCGGCAGAGACACCGTCTCCCCCTCGCTCCTCAGCCTCGCCAGCACCTCTCGCCACGTCCGCCAGGCCTGTCTCCCCTTTCTCTTCGCAGAGGCCCGATGGCCACAGCGCTCCAAGACGGACAGAGACCTTCGCCTCCTCTTCTACCCCGACTCCCTCTGGCCCTACATCCGGTTCGTGGTCCCCGCTCCCCGCGTCCTTGTCGTCCCCTTCACCCGCTTATCAGGCACTTCCGTCTCGACTGGCACGACGAATGGACTGAGCCCGGTCGTGTTCGCCACGGCTACCTGGATCGCGAGGGCATTTACTGCCCGTTCCACATGGATCTCGCCGTGCACGCCATCACCCGCATGCCAAAACTCACCAAAGTGACACTCAGCACTCCCTTCCTCCCTCCCCAGGCCCTCTACGAGGCCCTGGGCCAGTGTCGCTCTCTTGCCTCGTTCACGCTGATCGACACTCCAATCGATCAGAGCCTCATGCAGTTCTACCCTGTGCCACTCCGCCGGGTCAATCTCACTCCCGTCGGCCAGACTCTACGCATCGGAGACGGCCCAACAGACCCAAAATTCGCAGAAATAACCTATTTTATGCGAGACTGGAGGAGAAAATACAGAGCCCAGGCCAACCTCCGCGGCTATAGGGAAATACGCTCTTCTGGGGTCTTTCTGCGCCAGCACGCTCCTTCGCTTACCCACCTGGAACTGTCAGGTGATCTGACAGCGTACACCGGCCTCGCCACGATCGACTGGCCCGTTCTCTCGACGTTCGTCCTCCATGGTCGAATCCCGAACCCGAACCTCAGTCTCACATTTCACTCGGGCGCGACCCCTCCCGCCCCCTGTCTCTTTGACGTGTTGCACAGGATGCCCGTGTTGCGCGATTTTCGACTTTTGTTCCCCCAGACAAAATCGCCCGAATATCGCTTTCTCGACTCATACGCCTATGCCAACCCCGACAATCTGGCCAAGCTCGCTTCCCTAGACAGCTTCGCTATTTCGAATGCCTGCTTTCTCCACGGCGTCTTCAACCACATGACGAATCTCAGGCGGCTCGCCATCATGGCTCTCGTAGACCTCCCTCGCTGGCCAATAGCACTCTCGCAGCCACAAATCGAAAGCGTGCTTGCGGACATCGGCGCAAGTAACTGCCCTCTAAAGCATCTCCGTATCATTATCGAAGACAAACTTACGCCAGCCATATGCCGTTTAATCTCTACTCACTGCCCCCAACTCGAATTCCTCGAGATTGAACGGTGTGGCTACCACGATGGCAAGTCGGTAGCTTCCTGTGTACGTCCACTCTTCTTCCATTCCGTCCTCCCTGCCACCCGTTTACTCCCGGTTTTCACACCGTGGGCCTTGTTTTGATTGCGGCGATCATTGGAACAGGATGCTGACCCTGGAAACGTTGTTTTCATCTTTCGTCGCACACAGCAGGAATATCTGGAGGCCCTCTCCTCCCTCTCTTCCTTGCGCGACCTTCGCCTCTGCGTGCAATTCCCCGAGTATGACGAGATAGACGACATGGAGTCTTGGCGTGTCGTAAGGCGAGAGTGCGCCGCCTTTTTTGCACGTGGCCTTAAGTCGCTTCGAAAAGTGGGGTTCGAGTATCGCAAGCGGACTGGCACACACAGGTATCAAGACGCATGGCTTGATTACGCAATCAGTCGACCCGAGGATGAGGAGACTAGGCTTTCCCCGCTTCCTGCGATGTGGTATCCTTTCCCAGAGGTCTGGGAATCGGAGGAAGTTCGATTTTGAAAGTGAAGGGGGCGTTGCTCTGCGGGCGCCGGTTTTTTTTTTTTTTTTAAACGGCAGGTGTCCCTGTCCGTGACTTGGTTTCTCTTGTTGTTGTTTATAGGTGGACGCCTCGCAGGTCTGGGTCCCCATGGTTAATCATGCAAACAATCATTCGTCTCCTCCCGCACATGTTGCTCTTTTCCTCACCCTCTCTTTATCATCATACATCGATTTCACGCAACACCGTTACGCTCTTTCAACTCATCGCTATTTTGCATCTCACTCATTCTCTCATCACCAATAACGTTCATTAGCACCCCAAAACCACACATCTTTCTCCATTCGCTCATAGCATGGATGGCGTAGATTGTTTTTTTTTAATGTGGACTCGTTCCTTCTTTGCAATACTGTTCATCTTTCGTAGGGTTTCACCGCTGACCGTTGTATGTGAGATAGGGTTGGGTATTATACACGGTGATCCTCCCTCCATTTATATGGCATACGTGTACTATGTTGTACGCTTTCTTGTTTGGGCAATCTGGGGCATGGCTTTCTCTACAGATCTGAATATTGCGCGGATCACTGCGAGCTTGTGTGCATGCCGGGAAACCCAAGGAGCCATATTGTTATTCGCTGGATCAACGTTGTCGTTGACTGTGTCAACAACACCGGCGTTGTTACGATCAAAAGGGGGGGGGGGAGGATGCGGCGAAGGACGGAAACCCTTGTCAGCTCACATTTCAGCCCGTCCGCTGGCACGTCCACGGATGATATCTCGGGCCCGGACACCCGTTTCGGCGTCTAGAATTTTTGATCTTTTCCAAAGTCCGCGTGCTTCTAGCGGACCGAACACTTGTTATACGTGACCCATCTTGTCTTTTTTTTTTTGTTTTTTGTTTTTGTTTTCCCAGACTGCCGGTTCGAGGCCCCCGCGAGTGTTCTCGATGGTCCGTGACAAGAGGGCGAGGGCGTCGGACCGGGGCGGCGATAGGGTTCGTGGGTTCGCGGGGAAAGATTGGGCCGCGACGACCGACGGTCGAGTTGTCAGGCCAGGAGCGGTCTGGAACGGTCTCGTTGGTGGTGGTGGTGTGTGCCACATCACACGACTTGGGCTTGTGGGTCGTCGTGGGCGTTGGCCACCCTGTATCGTGAACTCGTCGTGACCCGGGGGTTACCTCCCCCTCCCCCTCCCCCTTCTCCCCCACCTCGTCCAAACGTCCGACGGGGAAGGAGGGGTGGTGTAGTTGTTTATATTGCATATGTGTGTCTAGCGGTGATCTCGTCGATGTGCCATGTCGTGACGGGTTGGTTATCGATTCCGAGCTATCTGTCGCCGCCATCACATATGCCAAGATCCATCATCGTGATGGGGATGAGAGGGGGGGGGGGTCCGGCTTCAGGGCAATTTTTCTCAGGCGCGCATCTCGTTTCCTTGGAGGGTACCCCAAACCGGATGGGGTGTCGAAACGTTTGTACGTTCCGAACCACCGACTACCGTGTAACTGACAGCAGCACAGAGAACGGTCACTTTCCCATGACTCTTTTGGAGGAGATAACTGCTAGCATGGTGCTTGAGCTCTGCAAAATGAAGGGGACCATGGGGGGAGGGGACACTCAACTCGACTATAATGCAGAGATCTCGCGGTGTTCGAATGCTTGGCGCCTCCTTTTTTCTTTCTTTCTTTGCCAGCCTTCGCGAAGACATTCCACGTAATATTCGCACAGGTTCATTGGTGTAGACGTTATTCTTGGAAAGTTGCAATGAATAATCGCCTTCAAAAGAGGATGTGCCAGTTACCTTCGAAGGCAAGAAGGTCGATTGTGATCGCGCCGAGTACCCGGGTCATAAACAGGGCGACGGGCATGCGCAGGAGCCCAATGATTGGGTGACATAGATCTGTTTGATATACATGAATCAGGGCAGGAAAGAACCCAGGGTACGGTGAGTGTTCCAGCGACACGGGGTCAGCAATATTTACGTGTGTGAACCCACCATGGTCAACCCTCACGGATCTTCACCATACGTGTTTAGCCCTACAAGTTTCTGCGAAAAAGAAAAGCCGGGAGCTTGAAAAGAGTGAAGAGGAAAGGGAAGTGAAGAAAAAAATACTATTAGCCCACCGCGAGGGTCGAACTCGCAGCCTTCAGATCGCCTAGTTACTTAAGAGTCTGACGCTCTATCCGATTGAGCTAGGCGGGCAATGAATAAATTGCCATTGTGAAGCATGAAAGACTGTCAGAATTCTATGAAACAAATATGACACCTTCTACCTCTATTGTGACTTTAATAGGCAGTATTTGACATTTCATTCCAAACATTCTTTTAAATTATTCTTTTTATCTGCTAACTATGTAAAGGCATCAATGCTGTCATGTCCTACTCTGACTTCACACCTCCAAGCCATCTTTGAGCTTATAAAAGCTGTAAATCAATATTTGAAATCTCTTCTCAATTTCAAATCAGCTATATATTACCTTTGTTCTATTTATTTATTTATTAGCTCTATATCTTATAAATATCTATATTTGTGTTTTGCATAGCTCTGACATTATCAACTCTATGTTTATTATAGATGATACTTAAATAGATTATAATTATAAATAGATTATATATATTGAGAAGAGATTTTAAATGTTAATTTACAGCTCTAGTTAAGGCTCATAGATGTCATATCCATATAAGACCTCAACTCAACTCTGGTCCATTTCAGCCAACTCTGGTGAACTCTGATCAACTTTAGAGCTATCCATTTCCTCCACTCCATTCAAGACTACAGTGGCTCAAAAAACTATCTGCATATTTGCATATTTTCCACTAAATGCAATAATTCTCAACAGCCACTAAACCTTATCAAATATAATGAGTATATCAAATGTAGTATAGACTCATGGCTTTCTACACACTCAAGAATTAAAACATGCAGATAGTTTTTTGAGCCACTGTATGTCTATATAACTTCCAATCATTCTACTGTTACATGTGTTGACTTGATATTGACTTGACTTGACTTTGACACTTAACATCAGTGCAGCTTGTCTCCAGTATGCAATACTTGTCACCAGAGCTTGCTCATTTAGTCTGCCTTACTCATCTGTTTCATCCTCTGTATATAAACTCTATATCTTCATTGTTAGTACTTCAGTTCAAATATCAAATAAGTCACTCCATTTTGAGTCTGACACTCAATCTTGTCTTCATTTCTGCCCTCTACTCTTTACATATAAACAAGACTAGGAACTTGACAAGAACATGACATATAAGTTTTGCATTGAAGCCTCACTCCTCCACTGTACTCCTAAATGTCTGTCACATCTCTGGTCCCTTCATACACCCTCATGCTACTCCCAACCCTGTCCTTGTTTGGAAAACTTTGGACTTAATCTGAAGAACCTGAACTTGACATTGTTGAGGATTATTGCATTTAGTGAAAAATATGTAAACATGCAGACAGTTTTTTGAGCCACTATAATGATTTCAAGCATACCAGTAGAAGGGCCAAGGGATGGTTGAATGAGTATGGATTTAAGATTATAGTATAGCCTGCTCAATTTCCAGATCTTAATTCCATAGTGTTATGGTGTGATGGCACCTAATGCAAATGCACTAAGACAACTAATCAGTAATGGTGAGTTCAATTGCTAGAATAATCCCTTTTCACTTGGAGAGAAGAACCACTAATGAGATAGTCAAAGATCAAGAGTAGAGGATACTCAGACAAGGTAGCTAGGCAGCACACCATTCTGAGGAGGAGTTCTAGCATGTATGATTGTATAGAACAAGCTAAAGTACTAGTACATGCAAGAGTCCTATTTATAGGGTAAACTGGTAGAGCATGGGTCAAGTAATCAAGAAAGAAAATATTAGGAAAGAGAAAGGGTGCTACTAGTAATTAGAAGGCATATCCAAAGGGGAAAGGCCACTGATACTATGGTACATCAGTAGATCATTGATATACTCCCAGATAACAGAGGTTGCCCTTAGTGTATATTGAAGAGAAAAGAGAACGAATGGTGAATCATAAAATGCATAGATAGGGAAGGAAGAAAAAGAGTGGGGGCATATGAAGAGAACTATGCAACACATAACACATAGAACATCTATGGTTTTTGCTGAAAAGAAGGCTAGCAGTATATTTTAAGCCATCTAAAGGAGTATTAGAATTTTGAGAGAGGATTCAAGAAGAATGATATAAGATTGAGATGGAGGAGTGTCAAAGATTGATTAAGAGCATGACTAGGAGGGTCTAGGAGGTTATCAAGGCCAAAGGAAGATATATTTTATACTAATTTACAATACCCCTAATATTAGTAACAAAAATATTTCAATGATATAGATGACTTGGTATGGCCATATCTTCACAGCCTTTGAACCAAATCACATGATTTAGGGGTTATTTTGTAGTCAAGGATTTTTACTTTGTTTGGTCATACCAAAGCTTGGTGAAATTCCCACATGTGTTTGTGGTGCACTTCACACACTATGTTAGGATTAGTTATTGAAATAGTTTTGTTGCTCACTATAGCTAACTTTCAGTTGGAAGCTGCCAAGACCATACTAGAAGACTCATTCTTGATTTTAATTGACAAGTTTTCCCAAGGCTTGGATTGGAATATCATGCAGATGGTTCTTTCCATGGAAAAAGTTCTAGAGATGCTTAGTGGATGGGCATAGGCTGCCAGCAAGTTTAATGCTCAGAAAAAAAGATTATGCTTCAATTGATGCCTTTAGAGAGGAGGAGCAGGCATATCTTTCTTTATCTAAAATGACCCTAATTCCATGAAAGTAGATGCTGTCTGCCTAACTCTAGTACAAAGAGCAGACCATATCCACAAAGAGCTATGCTTTATCTGCCATAAGAAAGGCTGTTCCATCAGAAACCATCAGTAATATCAACTCTAAATCAGAGGGCTCATTTGAGAAGTCTTGAGTTCATAGATTGCCTGAGTGTATAGTAGAGAGGTGTAGTAGAGCTTACATCTGGTCTTTTAACCCTTTTGGTAGAGGGAAAACAATTAGGAAGAACAAGCTAGAGAGACCAGCTATTTAGCCCTGGGATTTACTGTATATACTATGGAAGAGTACAGCTATAGATGCATAGACCAGCTACTATATAAGTACTTTTCCCTTTCCTAGTATTCCTTATCTTTACCTTATGTTGTCCATAAAATAATGGCAATCAGCAAACCTGTGCTGCCACAGCGGAGATTAATAAGGCTGTTCCACAGCTACAGTGAGCTCAAAAACCCTTTCTATATTGACTGAAATTGCAATACATGAAGTGTACTGCCAGACACTGCAGGAATTTCACTTAGTATTAGTAGAGTTATAAACAGTACATACTCTTGGCTACAAATTTGCACTCTGGATCATGTGATTTGGTTCACACACTATTGAGATATAGCCATTTTGAAACAGCTACATCATGGAAAGGATTTTTGAGCTTTTGAAATTATAAGGATATTGTTATGGTCATGTCACACAGGCACTAGCTACCCAAGATAATGTATATATATTTTTTTCATTTCTTTCTCTCTTTTCTCTTTGTGCATGGATGCATTTACTTCATTCACAGTCCATGTGATGAGTCACATGATGACACCAGGAGATGCTAGGTATTAAAGAGTCCAAAGACCATCTAGATAGAGCACAGATAATGAAGTATGGCCTATGCTGTCATCTGTTGCCCTTAGTAGTAGGTTCTGGAATCTATTGTGCCCCTAAGGCATGGGAACTAGTTTCCTGATTGGGTCCATTTCATTTCCACTCTTCATTTGTGCCCTGACCTAGCACCTTTTAATTTCCACACATTCAGATCTTTTTGGGTGCTTCTCTTCTCTTCTTTGATAGAAGACACCACATAGGAGGTGGTAGTTAATCTCTGCTGTGGCAGCACAGGATTGCTGATTACCATTGCTATGAGACATTGATAAGGGCAAAGGGTTTGACCATAGGCAGAAGATTACTATACTTAGCTATCTGGTCTGTGCACATGTGGCTATATAGTTGAGTAGTATATAAAGGTTAGGAAGCAATGCTGAAGTCCTCAGCTTATTCTCTTAGTGTTTCCCCCTCTATCTGCTAGCCAAGCAAGGGATTAAGAGCACCTCTACAAGCCCCTCTACTCTATACAACACCCTCAGTGTGACCTATGAATGACCAAAGAACTTCAAGTGAGCCTTAGTAGTTTAGGGTTTGTATCAGGTATTTGAATATTATTAGTACTTGGTATAGTTTCCTTTTGCTTTAAGCACTGCCTCAATCCTCCTAGGCATGCTTTCAATCAATTTCTAACACTCTTCAACAGATATCTTCTCCCACTCCATCTGAACCCTTTCCTATAATTCATAAATCTCATTAGAAGGGTTTTCATACTCTGCAAGCCTCCTTTTCAACCATCCCCAGAGGTGTTTGATGGGGTTTAAGTCAGGAGACTGTGCAGGCCAGCCCATAGTTCTAAAATTCTACTCTTTTAGCCACTCCTTTATCTTTTTGCAGGTATACTTGGGGTTATTGTCTTGCTGAAAGATTATATTAGAAGGATTAAGACCATAATACTCTAGGGTTTGCTGAAGCTCATCCTTCAAAATCTAAAGGTAGAGGTCCCCATCCATCCTACTATCAATTTTAATAGCCAAGCCAACTCCCTCCTAAATCATATAGCCCCACATCATCAAAGAACTCCCTTCAAATTTGAGGGTTCCTTATACTAGCCTATCACTAAGCCCTTCATCTGTCTTTTTCCCATTTACATCCATCTGATCCCAGACAATTGATTTTGGTCTCATCAGACCATATTATCTTCTTCCAATCCTCTATAGTCCAATCTTTATGGGCATAAGCAAAATTCAAATAGGCCTTGCAATGTGTAGTAAAGAGAATAGGACATTTGGACTTGACCACAGCCTTCATATCAGATTTCTTCAAGTGAAGATAAACTGTACTGGCAGAGAGTGATACAACCCCTAGAACAACCCAAGGCATCAGCCAAGGGAAGACATATATAGAAGCCATGTTGATATCTGACCAAGGACAACTTGAAGCCAGAGAGGCACAACCTACACTCACTAACCCATTGATATGGCCACAAGGGCATATTGGCATATGGCTTATGAATGGCTGCAATGGATCCTACCAGAGACCAGTGCAAGATGGGATCTGGGCTGCAGATCACATGGAAAGGAGGGTCTTGGGTATTGATTGCATGCCTAATCCATGAGGCTTGGGCATAAGGTGCAGAACAGTGGAAGAGGCACAGCTTGAGTAAGATCTGTTTATGAAGAGGGGCAGTACATGACAACAAGGGTCAAGGGTTCCCAGTGACTACAGTAGTTGCCTAGGTCATGTGATATATATACACCAAGATATATAAGGCCAGGACAGCTGAGGGCAACCTCAGCCTGTTCTTCTGTGAGTTCCCCCCATAGTCAAGCATGCCCCAGAGGCACTAGTGATGATACTCAAGTTCAAGACATCCTCGCTCAATACATTACAGGACTCCTATATGTGGCTTCCCTTATCCTTATAGTGTTGACTTGGGTTGTTCTTAGAGGTTGTAACATAAGAACAGGCTATCGATTAGCCAAGACCCCTGCTGCAGAAGTGCAGTAGACCTCTTGGT
>JBBPUK010000111.1:25455-59506 GCA_038094635.1 Tylopilus cervinicoccineus
GATTGACACATGCACCTTGCACATCAAGATGGACATCCTATATAGATGGATTGCTCAGGAGCTCAATCTGTAAGGAGGGGATAGTGATATAGCCACAAGAGTGTATTGACATACAGCTTATGAATGGCCACAATGGATCCTGCTGGAGACCAGTGTAAGATGGGATCTGGGCTGTGAATCACATGGAAAGGAGGGTCTTGGGTATTGATTGCATGCCTGATCCATGAGACTTGGGCATAAGGCACAGAATGGTGGAAGAGGTACAGCTCAGGTAAGATCTGTTTATGAAGGGGGGCAGTACATGATGACAAGGGTCAAGGGTTCCCAGTGACTACAGTAGTTGTCTAGGTCATGTAATGTATATATGCCAAGATATATAAGGCTAGGATAGCTGAGGGCAACCTCAGCCTATTTTTTTGTAAGTTCCCCCCATAGTTAAGCATGCCCCAGAGGCACTAGTGATGCTACTTGAGTTCAAGACGTCCTCACTCAATATATTACAGGACTCCTATATATGTCTTCCCTCATCCTTATAGTGTTGACTTGGGTTGTTCTTAGGGGTTGTAACACCCAGGGGGAGATCCCAAGCTAGGGCTCACTCTGTTATGGGGGAAATCCATAAGAGAACAGACTGAGGTTGCCCTCAGCTATTCCAAGCCTTATATACCTTAGTGTATATACATTATGTGATCTAGATGACTACTCTAGCCACTGGAAACCCTAGATCCTTGTCACCACATGATACCCCCTATTCATAATGGACCATAGCCAGACTGCACTTTACCCACCATCTTATGCCCAGCTACATGTGGATCAGGCATGACATCAAGCCCTAAGACTTTTATATCTGCACTATCTGTGTCTAGATCTCATCTTCTGCTAGCCTCTGGCAAGATCCATGGTGGCAATTCATAACCTTTTGCAGTTACACTCTTGCAGCCGTAACAGAGAGAGGTTTATTGATAATGCTGGAGAGAGATTTGATCACTTGAACAGCATTTTCAGCTTTACCAGAAGTGATAAGATGCTGAGTATGATAAATGTTGGCAGAAAAGAGCTTGGTAGAATAACCTCCAATAGTCTTAGAAAGAGTGGAGCACTTCTTGGGGTGAAGTTTGGATATAGCAGAAGGGCTGACACTAGCTTTCTTGGCAATGGCTTCACCAGAGTGGCTAGCATCAAGCAAAGAAAGAATAGTGTTTTGCTGAGTAAGAGAGAGGGATTTAGCCATGATGGTGGTTGAGAATCAAGAGATGTGTGAACTTTTTTAAACTCTGACATATCATTTACATATATATCTTTGTTTGTATTAACAAACAATTACAAATAATGAATGATTTAACAGAGATCTTGAACATCATTTCAAAAGGTCAAAAATCCTTTTCATGACATAGCTAGCCATATTCCAATAGTGTGTAAATCAAATCACATGATCCAGGGGGCAAATCTGTAGTCAAGAGTATATAATATTTATAACTCTGCTAATGCTAAGCAAAATTTCCATAGTATCTGGTAGTACACTTCATGTATTGCAATTACAATTACAAATAATGAATGATTTAACAGAGATCTTGAACATCATTTCAAAAGGTCATAATAACAAGGGACACTTTTACAGATACTGTAAGTACAATGATTCTATAGATGCATATGAAATTGTCAATATCACCAGTTTCCTTATCCTAGAGACTTGAAATCTTTGAAGTTAAAGTCAGGGATCTTTGAGAATATAAAGGGAATAATGTTATGAGTTGAGTGGTTATCTTTGTGTGCCCACATTCCTTTTCTTCTTTTTCTTTATAATATTCCAATGATATCATATTGTACCATAGTACTGGTGACTTTCCCCTTTCAGATTTATCTTCCATTCACCAGTGATGGCACTCCCTTTTCACTATCAGTCTCTATCTAGTCATTTGGTCTGTGTATAGCTGGTATGCCTTATAAATAAGGCCCTCACCTGTAATTATACTTTAGCTTGTTCTATACAATCTACATGCTAGAACTTCTCCTCAGTTGGCATGCCACCCTGCTGCTGAGATCTGAGCAGCCTCCTTGGAACCATCAGCTATCCTCTTTAGTGGTTCTTTCCTTCAAGTGAAAAGGGACTGTTCTAGCAATCAAACTTGCCATTACTGATTAGTTGTTTTAATATGTCTGCATTAGGTGCTGTCACACCATAACACTATGTAAGGATTGAAATGTAGGCAAGGTGCATGCTTGCTGGCACTGTGGTTGGGCTGGTGACAACAAGGCTGTGGATGCACTTGCTGATCTTGACAGCTGCTCTGAGTCATGGCTAAGTGACTTTGCTGAGAGCTAGCTCAGGAACTTTGAGTTCCATTATTGCCATGTTTTGGAAGACCTGTTGCCAGCAATAACAACTGGCTTTTGATTTACCAATTGCTTCACAGACATCTTCAAGATCTCAGCCATGATTCCAGAGGCAAAATCTGAGCCCTTTGATATCACTACTGATGTCCTGATAGACCATCATAAGGGTGATAGAGACAGTATTCTAGCATCAGTCTACACTCCTTTCTTTTTTGACTCAAAGTTTCTCACACGATATTCTCAAGGTTTGGCAGTGCTGTAATCCCTTCAGGCTTGTCGTCGCTCACTGAACTCGGTCGCTGCGGCTCGATCGCAAATGCCAGCTGTGTCAGTTGTCTTACACATGGAAGCTCCTCATCTCCGTTCACAGCCTGCAGCACCATCATGGGTAAGGCCCTGAGGACGAAACGTGCTGCGCAGGGCCTTTATTCCTTAATGGTCATTCCACCAACAGTAGTATCAAGGTGTTTGATCTGGTCCACCTTATTTGAATAAACATCAATCCTTCTTAATTTTTTTCCCGTTGCTTACACACCCTATACAGTTTTGCTTGGTATTGTAGCTGCACCAGCACCGGCACTGCCTATGTAGGTCCGGGCGTAATAGCCACATTTCAACCCACCATGTATTTCCGGTGCGGTCAAACACTGCCATTTAACGTGGACAGGGTGGATCTGCTATGTTGCCGTAGAACTGAGTGGACTTAAAAGTGGTCCGGGTGGGTGTTTCGCGGCATACTTCTCTTCCTCATTTTCCTGCTATTTCTGACAATGGGCGGTTGCATAAGTGTGATAAACAGACCATCAAGTGTCTCAACCGTGGGCTTCCATACCTTACTTCTAGTCTATGCATTGAGACGTCTGCAGGATGACCCACGACCACCCGTTATTGCTAACCCCTCTGAATGTGTGAGGCAGGTGCCAGACGAGGAAGGAATGGCTGGATCTGGGGACCAGCTACAACACGTGTCCTCTCCATTAGGACCTACAAACAAGAGTGAAGGAGGGCCCATAATAAGTACTTATGTTTCTCTTCTGTTTTAAAACACTGCTAATGGCGAGGCAGACACTGAGTGTACAGGGCAAGAACACAGCCAGAACGTGGCTCCTGGATTTGAGGGCCAACTACAGCACGCATCCTCTCTTGCGGGATCTATGAACGAGAAGGAAGAAATGATTATCACGAGTAAGAAAAAGACTTGCCAGAGTGTCCTGGCTGACGACAGGGTAGGGATCCAAGCGACAGATGTCGCATTAGGCCTCAGACGAATCCCCGCCGGCTTCTCGGCTCTGATACATCATAATGGCCTCGAATGGAAAACAGTAAATAAATCTTCATCAGCAGGCGACGATGTTGTCGAATGGAGTGGCCCGATACCAATGTGAGATCGCCTTCTCTGACTGCCAATCGCTAAGATGGATTTCATAGACTGTTGGATCGGTCGGCTGCTGTGTGTGTAGAGGTCCGCGCATCATTCGAGTTCCAGCCGACATTGGGTACTGGAGAGCAACTGCGAGAGTTGACAACGACTGTGGGAGAACTGTTAGATCACAGTGCAGCAGGTGTTCGTGAGTGATAATCAGTTGCAGACAAGAGTCAAGACGCTTATTTGTCGACAGCATTTGGGTTCCTTCCAAAGGATGGGGACGTTGTGTCACCGTGTTCATCCATATCGATAACCATCAAGCAGCAGAAGGGTGATGGAAATGAATCGTCAGGGTTGAAGGTCCCTGAGGTGGTGTGCGTAACTAGGGGACTTGTGTCGACGGCAACCCCGTTAATGAGGATATCCCCACAATCACGAGAGGGGCTAGAAGACGTAACAAACGACGGCCATAGTGCTCTCTCGCGTTACCGAACTCACGGGAAGAAACGAGATCTGGAACGTGCTATTGAAGAGTTCGAGCGTGTACTCGATATGTGCCCAGTGGACGATCCCTGCCGTGCAGCTGCTCAGTGCAATCTGGCGACGGCAAACTTGATGCTCTGCCAGCTCGATACGGATATTTCCCTGGACGTCCCCCTTCGGTTGTACTGGAGTGCACTGGCTGCGCGTCCTGTTGGGCACCCTGATCGACCGTCTACGTTGGTTTCCTTGGCTGCAGTACATTTGGTACGACTACAGCGAGCAAGGGCCGATGTAGGGGAAGGACAGGTAGAGGAATTGCTAGACGAGGCTCTGGAGCTGAGCGGTACAGAAAGTCATGAAAGACGAGCTGCAACGTTGATGTGGCAACTGCATCACGAACACAGAGTGGGCCTCGTGGAGCGGGATGGCCAATCAAGAGCAAGGCAGGACATGACGGTCGATGAGCTAGACAATCTAAGTGTGCAACTGTTGCACTTCTTCGAGCGATCTGGTGATTTAGCGGACCTGGAAGGAGGAATCAAGATTTTGGAGGAATTAGTGAGGTCGACTTCGATTTGGGAGGACCGGTATCGTGCAAGACTAGGAAGTCTAGGTGCGGCGTTATCATGTCGATTCGAGCGCCTCGGGAGGCTTCGTGATATCGAGGATGCCATTTCAACACAGAGGCATGCTGTCAGCCTCTCCCCTCCTGATTACCCTCACAAGCCCAGTTATCTCAGCAACCTCGGCAGCTCCTTCAGAACTCGTTTTGAGCGCCTCGGAGAGCTTCGTGATCTCGAGGATGCCATTTCGACACAGAGGCATGCCGTCAACCTCTCCCCGCCTGACCACCCTGACAGGCCCAGCTATCTTAACAACCTCGGCAACTCCTTCCTCACTCGTTTTCAGCGCCTTGGGCAGCTTCATGATCTCGAGGATGCCATTTCAACACAGAGGGAAGCTGTCGACCTCTCCCCTTCTGATCCCCTTCACAAGCCCAGCCGTCTTAACAACCTCGGCAATTCCTTCATCACTCGTTTTGAGCGCCTCGGGGACCTTCGTGATCTCGAGGATGCCATTTCAACACAGAGGGAAGCTGTCGACCTCTCCCCTTCTGATCACCCTCACAAGCCCGGCTATCTTAGCAATCTCGGCAGCTCCTTCCTCACTCGATTTCAGCGCCTCGGGGAGCTTCGTGATATCGAGGATGCCATTTCGACACAGAGGCATGCCGTCGACCTCTTCCCTCCATATCACCCTCACAAGCCCAGCTATCTCAACAACCTCGGCAGCTCCTTCAGAGCTCGTTTTGAGCGCCTCGGAGAGCTTTGTGATCTCGAGGGCGCTATTTCGACACAGAGGGAAGCTGTCGACCTCTCTCCTTCTGATCACCTTCACAAGCCCGGCTATCTTAACAACCTCGGCAACTCCTTCAGAACTCGTTTTGAGCGCCTCGGAGAGCTTCATGATCTTGAGGATGCCATTTCGACACAGAGGCATGCTGTTGACCTCTCCCCTGCTGATCATCCTGACAAGCCCAGCCGTCTCGACAACCTCGGCAGCTCCTTCAGAACTCGTTTTGAGCGCCTTGGGGACCTTCGTGATCTCGAGGATGCCATCTCGACACAGAGGCATGCTGTTGACCTCTCCCCTCCTGATCACCCTCATAAGCCCAGCTATCTTAGCAACCTCGGCAGCTCCTTCCTCACTCGTTTTCAGCGTCTCGGGGAACTTTGTGATCTCGAAGATGCCATTTCGACACAGAGGCATGCCGTCAACCTCTCCCCTCCTGATCATCCTCACAAACCCAGCTGTCTTAACAACCTCGGCAATTCCTTCCTCATTCGTTTTCAGCGCCTCGGGGAGCTTCGTGATCTCGAGGATGCCATTTCAACACAGAGGGAAGCTGTCGACCTCTCCCCTTCTGATCACCCTCACAAGCCCGGCTATCTTAACAACCTTGGCAACTCCTTCAGAACTCGATTTCAGCGCCTCGGGGAGCTCCATGATATCGAGGATGCCATTTCGACACAGAGGCATGCCGTCAACCTCTCCCCTCCTGATCACCCTAACAAGCCCAGCTATCTCAGCAACCTCGGCAGCTCCTTCCTCACTCATTTTTGGCGCCTTGGGGACCTTCGTGATCTCGAGGATGCTATTTCAACACAGAGGGAAGCTGTCGACCTCTCTCCTCCTGATCACCCTCACAAGCCCAGCTATCTCAACAACCTCGGCAGCTCCTTCAGAACTTGTTTTCAGCGCCTCGGGAGGCTTCGCGATCTCGAGGATGCCATTTTGACGCAGAGGCATGCTGTTGATCGCTCCCCTCCTGATCACCCTGACAAGCCTGGCTATCTTAACAACCTCGGCAACGCCTTCCTCACTCGTTTTGAGTACCTCGGGGAGCTTCGTGATATCGAGGACGCCATTTTGACACAGAGAGATGCTGTTGACCTCTCCCCTCCTGATCACCCTGACAAGCCCGGCTATCTTAACAACCTCGGCAGCTCCTTCAGAACTCGTTTTGAGCGCCTCGGGGAGCTTCGTGATCTCGAGCAAGCAATTTATCTATATTCCTGTTCTGCTTCATCCCCCATCGGCCCCATTGATGTTCGCTTTCGAGCATCCCAGGAATGGATATCATGTGCTCGCCGTGTCTGTCATCACACTCTTCTACATGCATATTCTGTCGCTGTTGTCCTCCTTCCTCAACTCGCTTGGATTGGCCTCTCCCTCTCACATCGTTATCATGAACTCAGTCGAGGCCCTGATGTCGTCCGGGAGGCTGCAGCTGTAGCTGTGGACTCAGGATTCCCGGAAACTGCTGTGGAGTGGCTTGAGCAAGGACGCTCGATTGTCTGGGGCGAACTCTTCCAGCTTCGTAGCTCTTATGAAGACTTGTCGTCCACTCATCCAGATTATGCCCGTAGACTTCGTGAACTCTCTGCCGCCTTGGAGTATGCGGGTGCTGCTCACGAAAGATCATTGTTCCCACTCTCGGAACATGTTCAAGATGTGCCACATCATGCGATCGTGTCCTTGCGCCAAGAGGCAGACAAGCACCGTGCGCTCGCAATCGAGCGAGATAGCCTGCTCCAGGAGATTCGCCGTTTGCCGGGGTTCAGGCAATTCCTACTACGCAAACAGTTTTCTCACCTCCGTGCTGCAGCACACTCTGGACCAGTTGTCATATTCAATGCTGCAAAGACTCGCTGCGATGCACTGATTGTTCTCACCGACGTGGATCATGTCATTCATGTCCCGCTCCCGAACTTCCCTCTCAGGCGATCCACTGATCTTCAGAATATCCTCAGGGATTTTGTCCGTCATGCAAGAGAGGGGATACTTGTACCACGTCAAGGCGTCAATTGGAAAAATATTTTATTCCCTTTGTGGAAAGGCGTCGTGAAACCAGTTCTGGATCAGGTGGCCGTCTCGGTGCGTGTTGTCACTTGATCTGCAGCTAATCCACTCACATGTCTCTGAATAGATACATGGAGAACTATCGCGCATTTTTTGGTGCCCGACTGGTTCTTTTGCATTTCTTCCTATTCATGCAGCCGGCATATACGACGGACAGCATTCGGAACCTGGCCACAAAGTGTTTGATTTCGTCGTCTCATCATATGTCCCCACTCTCAGCAGTCTTCTGAGATCGTCTAATTCCGAGGCAGTGCCTACTAGAAATGATATCCGCATCCTTGCTGTCCGCCAACCCTCTTCAGATGGCTATGGCCCACTTCCAGGTGCTCGCATCGAGTTGGAACGCATCAGAGATGTGATCAGTAGCTCAGCCTCCATCCTCCTGGAACCCTCTGAAGGATCAGTCGAGGAAGTGCTCGAGCTGATGCAAGAGTCAGACTGGGTCCATTTTGCCTGCCATGGAGTCCAAGATGGTGCAGATAGTGGGCTTTGTCTTGCTCATAAGCGTCGTCTGAGGCTGCGTGACATGACTGCATTGTCATGTCCCCGTGGTGGGCTTGCGTTTCTCTCTGCATGTCAGACGGCGATGGGCGAGAAGGAGCTCTCCGACGAGGCCATCCATATGGCTGCAGGAATGCTGTTTGCGGGTTATGGAGGAGTCATCGGCACAATGTGGTCAATCAGTGATAGGCTCGCACCTGATGTGGCGATGGCTGTATACATGGAACTGTTTCGAGATGGCAGAAGACCAGATTATCGGGAGGCTGCATGGGCACTGCACGAGGCGATTAGGGACCTTCGAGACCGCGATGTGCCGTTCGCTGAGTGGGTTCCATTCATCCATGTAGGGCTTTGATGATCGGGCGTATAGGATCCATACACATGAGCTCTACTCTCCTTGTATCCGTATTAGAGATGATCGTTGTCAACACATTGATACTAGGCCTGTAGACACGCTTTACTTTTTTCCTGTGGCCACACCCTTTTTCAATCCGAACGTTACTGCTGTAGGCTCTGCTCCAAGTAGTCCGGGGATTCTCTTCAAGGACAGTAATGATTCGACAGCCCCAGCGTCCGCATCATTCCCCATATCCCCTCCGACTCCTGGAACGGAACACAAAAGGATGATGGCAACTGAGCGCGTTTTTTCTTTTCTTTTCTTGTGGCCATGAGAGTCCCCTGCGCCCAGTTTCCAAGTTTGCACCGCACCTTGTACAACAAATCCTGAGCCAAGGGCCTCTGCAGCGTGTGCTTCCCTCTGATCATTGCACCCATATGTCCCAGTCCATCTCTTTGGAATAGAGCCACTGACACAAGGTCCAGCTTTTTTTTTTTTTTTTGGCTTGCATCCAACACTGACGCTCGTGTGAACACCACCAAGTGGCACTAATAAGCCACAACTGAAACAATCTTGTGAAAATAGCAAGCGCACAAGCAAGTTCAACGGAAACCAAGCAAGAGCTCCGTAAGATCAATCTAACGCGACATCTGAGTTGGGGAGATGACTCGAGCGTGGGGAGGAGGGGGTATATACAAGAGGTACATGCACACAGGGCGTACAGTGGTCATCAAAAAAAAAAAAAAAAGCCAAGTCATGGAATCTAGGGATACAGTGATAAAAAGAAAACCGTTGCATCGATTTTCTTTCGTGTGAGGTGTCAGTGATCATACCAACCGTTCCGAGTGATTGTTGCGTGCCATCTAAAACGCTTCCATGCCCGTAAACGTGCCATCGAACAGTATCTCGAATCCCGGAACGGGCATTTGCGCATCTCAACAGGTGTCCACGCCAGCAACCGCCACGGCGTGCATACTGAGATGGTATATCGCCAGGACGACAGAGGACTGCCCGTCCGTGATCGTCAAGCTTGACATGGGTCGTGATGTCATGTGTCAAATTCGGGCGGATGCGGCGGATGCGGTGCAACGATAGACAGACCAGGATCCGAATGAGGCGAAGATTCACTGTACGTCGACGAGAGCCCAGACTTGGAAAACTCCATGGGTGTGTTCATCCAAGATGCGGGGTTACCTGTCAACTGCAACCGAGAGATGGTCAGACATTCCAAAGCAAGCGAGAGATCTGGGGTGAGACATGGTCCATGGATTCAAAACTGTACGACACAGAGGGAGCATGGGGATTAAGGCTCAAAAAAATCTCGTCAAAGGTCTGTGAATAGAGATAAGCACCACGTTCAACGAGGACGAACGCGTACGCACCGTCGCCAGAGTCGCCAGATCCAGAGAGGAAACCAAATGTCGGAGTTGAAAAGTGATCGAGTGCGAGTCAGGGAAAGGAACGGACGACGGGGCGGGTAGAACTGGAGTTGAAGCGCAGGGATGACCGGCTTCTTCTTCTCGAGCTTGCGAACCGCGGCGGGGAGCTGGTCGCCCTTGGTGCCCTCGAGGAGCAACTGGGCGACTTCCTCGCAGTGCTGTTCGTCCTCGCGGGTTGCGGTAGGCCTGGCCTGTTTTTTGTCCTTGTTCTTGTTGTGGACGGGTCTAAAGCGACCAGGGTACTTTTTGGAGTGGGCCTCCTTTTTATGCTTGGCCTTGACCTCCGAGATGTACTTTCCCTCGAGTGTGACCGATGATCTCTGACACAAGCCGAGTCTGATTCCCCTCGCCAGATACACCCGTCAGTAACATGGCAAAGATTCTTCTCGTGCAACATCGTCGGATGTATTCAGTCTTTCCCGTCCACGTTCTCGGCTACGCGGTCTGCGTTCAATCCTGGAATGTCCACCGTTATCCACAAGGGCCTGCATGAAATGGACCTTCAACGTGTCATCTAGCTAGACCGATTGCCGAGGGCTAACGTACTTCAAGATTCCCCGCCGCTTTTCTCGGTCGGTGCATAGTGTCAGTCGATCAGCCAGCCATCGATCTCGTCGCGTGTACGCCTACCATGAAAAAACAGGGCAATTCATAGTCGACAATGCCTCGATCAATGCGAGGCAGCCATTCGTGGGTGATACCCACCGTAAACCTGTCCTTGTTTCCTGGCAGATTCGAAAAGCTATATCGAGAACGTATCCGATGGATCATCACGAGAAGCGCACAGTATTATTATCCCATCAACAGCCCCTCAATGTCCTCATGTTTTTGAAGCCTACCTGACGTCGTCTGTACATTGCCCAGGTCGATATTCCTTCGAAATACCTAACATGCAAACCGGTGAGGAAGGTACTGACTCTGGCAGCGACAGTCTCATGTGCGCGTGCAAAAGGTTGCTCCAAGAGCATGATGCTTCGATTTATTCGAGCCCACCTTGCGGTTTTGTCTGTTGGCGTTGTCAGTCACAATATTTGCAGCGCTGTCTGATGCAGTAGAAATCCATACTGACGTCCGATTCGACATTCAAGTAAGAGCGTGATGCACGTGGAGCCCCCAGGTTACTACAACCAGACCTGAGACACCATCGACGACTTCGAATGCTTGCTGTATTAGCTGTGGAGGCCATGCTGTCTATTTGCTAATGGTCGTGTACAGGAGCCAACAGCAATTCGCTCGCCGTGTCCGCGTATAAAATTTGCCGGGGTGCGAGTTTGAGATTCTCCCGAATTTCGTCGGTTCCTTGACTTTTTCTTCTCCTTGTACCACCACCACCGCGAGTCCGTCGCCAAAATGTTGTCGTCCCGTGCTGCATTGCTGCCTTCTCGTCTGACCGTGGCTACCAAAACTGCCGTCGTTGCTGGTCGCCGCCGAGCTGCGCTCACCATCTCACGCGGTAGAGACTCGGTTAGGTCCATCCAGTCTGTTGTCCAGACCGACAGGGTCCATTCTCTTCGCTGCGCCATCATCAATGTATTGACGTACACCTAGGACACAATCACCCGCCTGCTCTATTCTCTCGGCACAAAACGCGAAGTTGAGCGACACCTTCGCATCTTTTCGTCCTGTTCGCACCCATCCCAACCTGCGAAATTCGCTGTCATCAAAATCGGTGGTGCAGTCCTTGACGACCTTGAGGAACTTGCTCTCAGCCTTAGTTTCCTCTACCGCCTCGGCCTTTATCCCGTCGTCCTCCATGGTGCTGGCCCCCAGATGAACGACATCCTCGAAGGCGAGGGCGTTAAGCCTGAGTACATCGATGGTATCCGTGTCACCGGTATGTATTCTCGAACGCTGATTCAACGTGACAATTCATTCTATTCGCCCGCGCCTCGTAGACTCAAAGACACTCCACATCGCCCGTCGCGTTTTCCTTGAGGAAAATTTGAAGTTGGTTAGCGCGCTCGAGAAGCTTGGCACTCGTGCCCGTCCCATCACTTCTGGTGTTTTCACCGCCACCGCCTTGGATCCCCACAAGTACGGTCTAGTCGGTAAAATCACCCGAGTCGATAAGCGACCTATCGAGGCGTCAATCCGCGCCGGTGCTTTGCCTATCTTGTGCAGCCTCGCTGAGAGCAACGACGGTCAAATCCTGAATGTCAACGCCGATGTTGCCGCAGGTGAACTCGCGAAGGAACTCGAACCCGTGAAAATAGTCTTTATCAATGAAAAGGGTGGCCTGTATCATGGCGTTACAGGAGAAAAGTTGGATGTAATCAATCTCGACGAGGTGCACCAGATCTCAAGAGTTTTTTTCGGAGTAATCTGACCAAATCGTCAGGAGTACGATCAGCTCATGAAGGAACCTTGGGTCAAATATGGTACAAAACTCAAATTGAGAGAGTTCAAGGAGCTCCTAGATGTCCTGCCTCGCTCCTCTTCTGTTGCAGTCATCTCCACCGCCAATCTTCAACGAGAACTCTTCACTGATTCTGGCGCTGGTACGCTCATTCGCCGAGGATACAAGCTCTTCAAACACCAATCCTTGGAAACTGTCGGGAAAGATCGGCTTCGTCAAGTTATCTCCGAGCGTGACGAGGGTATTCGCACGGGTAAAGAAAGTCTTGCAGGGGCACTTTCTGCGCTCGAGAATGCTAAATCAGGAGAGTGGTCTATTTATGCTGATGAGCCTCTCGATGCCGTCGCCATCGTATTTCATCCTGAGGGTCAGACACCAGTCTTGACAAAACTTCTTGCATCTCGCGCTGGGGTGCTAAATGGTGTCCTCGACAATGTCTGGACTGCCTTGAAGAAGGACCACCGACAACTCGTGTGGACCGCCTCCGTATCTCCCCCTAATCCCTCTTCGTCTATCTCTCTGCCTGCTCAAGGTGAAGATATGATGGATCGTTCCTGGCATTTTGATCGCGCGGAGGGGTCCTTCACCCGTGCTGGCCGCTCCTTGTTCTGGTATGGCATTAGCGATGTCAGTGAAGTGGAAAAGGTCGTCAAGAGCCTCGAACAGAGTGGTCGGGTAGAGAGATCGTACCTTCCTGTAGGGCCCGCAAAGGCGCAATTGGGCGGGAGTAGAGGCTACGCTACTCTGGCGCGTCGACCCGGAGTTCACGGTGGTAGACGAGGGTATGCTACTCACGCACCTGCGCCTTCCACGGAGTCGAAGCGTGTTGCGCTCATCGGAGCACGGGGATACACTGGCCAGGCGCTGACCTCCCTATTGAATGCTCATCCATACCTCTCCCTCACACATGTCTCTTCTCGTGTCCTTGAAGGACATCCACTTGAGGGGTATACCAAGTCCCCAATCACACACACAAATCTCTCAGTCGAGGACGTTGAGCGGATGGAGAAACAAGGCGAAGTTGACGCATGGGTGATGGCCCTGCCAAATGGGGTGTGCAAGCCTTTCGTGGACGCTATCGAGAAAGGCTCAAAAGAGAGGCAAGGGGAGGGTAGTGTTATTGTGGACCTGAGCGCGGATTATAGATTCGAGGACGGTTGGACATACGGACTACCTGGTGAGGGGTCGTTTTCTTCTTCCCCTTTGTAGAGTGGTTTGGGAATCTGTAATGACAACTGATCTTTTTGTGGCCCCTGCCTGGCGCCTTGTGCCGACTAGAACTGTACGGCCGCGCCGATATTCGTACCTCTAAACGGATCTCAAACCCAGGTTGCTACGCCACCTCAACACAACTCCTCATGGCACCTCTCCTCCCATACCTTGCTCCGCCTGCCTGGCCTACTGTATTTGGTGTCTCAGGGTACAGTGGTGCCGGAACGATCACTCAGCCAGGCGAAGCCGGTGCTCGCCCGGTAACCTTGCCCAAAGTGACGCCCGAAAGTCTCAGCGGCGGTGTCCGTCCATACTCGCTCACTGACCACATCCACGAACGTGAGGCGGGATGGCACCTCTCCAAACTCCTCCCCACGTCCAACGATGCCTTCCCTGCGCCGAACACGAAGCCACACGTGCAACTCGCCTTCATCCCGACCGTCGCGCCGTTCTTTAGCGGGATCCTGAGCACGCTCTCTTTCCCGCTGTCTACCCCGACGCTGAGCGCGAGTGACATCGCATCGCTCTATGCATCGTACTACTCCGGTGAGCGCCTTGTGCGCATTCAGAAAGGCGTACCGTCGCTTGGAGACGTGCAGGGTCGGCAGGGATGGGTTGCTGGTGGGGTACAAGTACACAGCGGGCTGGAACGCGTAGTCGTGGTCGGGGGATTGGACAATTTATTGAAGGGGGCTGCGACGCAGTGCTTGCAGGTGGGTTCTCGATCCCCTCTCTCGGTAGTGTGTATGCTGATGATCTTACTGGGACAGAACTTGAACTTGGTGCTTGGATACGACGAATATGCGGGTATTCCGGTAGAAGAAGGGGTCGCCTAGATATTGACTAGAACGCGCTGAGCGGATGATCTTTTAGAGTGTCGGTTCACCATGATCGGCTGTCGGACCCCTCAGGCAATTACACGCTACTGTCGACCATGTATATACGTACATCATCTTGTAGCTCACACGCGGATACATTATTCACTTGGTGTTACAGTATCGGATTTGGGCCAGTATTGACACTATGCAGCAGGCGATTGCGACCGGGGTTCTCGGGCAGGGGTATCGAGCGCAGAGCGCCCCGCCTCGCTGCTCGAGCAGTCTATGTCCTCCGACCAAATGCCGTTCATAGTGCTGTCATCGGGAACCGGACTAGCTCTGCGTTCGTAACTGAAGCCCAACGAGAAAGGACCAAAGGCCATCAAAGAGTCCGAAACTCAAGCCTACTGCTTCTCCAATTCGAGCTCGGTGCTGTTTTGATGTTCGTTCTCCTTGCTGTTGCGGCTCTGCTGGTTCACATCACTTTGCCATAGGGCCAAAACATTATTCTCGATAGAAACTGAGAACGATTGGCACAGTAACTAATTGTGGATACCCTACCCTGGGACATCGCTGACGAGGCCATGTAGATATACTACCACTAATCATCACCCTCACTCATGTGGTGGATACAGTCATTCAACTTTATGGGCTTGGCTGGACTTCCTTCCACGCCAACGAATGGGACCTCTTTGATGTCGTCGTGGTGTCCGGAAGTTTCACTACGACTGTCATTGTATGGTTCTGTTCTGACAACTTTGCCGTCCAACTCCTCCAGAAATTAATTTTGGTGAGCATCGATTGTACAGAGGATGGCATCTCTCAACCGGCTCTTCAAGGCCAGTGCGTAGAAGTCTGCTTCCTTGTGCTCTTGTCTTTCATCCACTCTACTACGGGACTCTATAGTGCCAGTCTTCTCGTGATTTTGGACCGGCTCGCCTTATGGCTCACGCTCTTCCTATAGTAAACAAAATATTGTGTTCGGTTCGAGAGATGGATCTGTGATACGTGGCTTGGGAGCCATCGCAAGTGAAAACTACGAACGATATCATCAATATTCCAGTAGCAAGGATCTACAAGCAACTTGAGAAGAGAATCGACACCTAGATCTAATATATATTTATTGCATCTATTCCACCTTCTGTGGACTAAACATGTATATGTCTATCTTGTTCCCACTCGTAGTTATTTTTCTCTTAGCTCTTCCAATACAAGGAGAAGTGAGTTTGCGGGTGGGGGTCATCATGTAAAATCAGCTGACTCTAAACTTGAGTTTGTGGTGTGCTGTGCCAAAGCGCTGAAGACGAATACTGTATGAGTTCATTCCCATTGATAATAGATAGCGCAACATTGATACATGTTTAAGCAAGGCGACCAGAGTGGCCATAAGATTGGTTTTCTTCTTGCTGGCTTCCATCATCCTGGTTACTTCCTCCGTAAGATTGGTTTTCCTCTTGCTGGCTTCCATCATCCTGGTTACTTCCTCCGTAAGATTGGTTTTCCTCTTGCTGGCTTCCCCCATACTGGTTACTTCCTCCGTAAGATTGGATCCCCGGGTACAGGTTACTTTCCAATGTACCACTTAGGGGCGTGTACCCGTCTGCATGATAATGAGCAAGTCTACACCATGTGATCATACATACTACTTACGCGAACTGTCATCCATTGAGACTATGGCTGCATGATCATAAGAAGGCATGTACAATGAAATAATAAGCACTACTTACGCTCGGTTTCTAATATCTCCGCGAGGTCCTCCATACCTTTCCAGGGCTGTGATCGAGTGGCTGCCAGTAGACTGGCATTCACGCCAGCAGCAACTAAGAAGAGAACAGAGGAAATCATGGAGAAATGCATCCTAAGAATGGCAATAGAGAACAAGCGCACTGGGATGGGTCGAGGGGGTTATTAGTACAAGCCTGGTCTATATGAAGGGGGCCGAAGACTCCGGAGGAAAGTTTCGAATGGTGTGTGGTACCTCTGCCACGCTGTCCAGTCCGCATATCGGGCTGAGGAGTTGTCACTGGAAAAGGGGACAGATACTGTTTCATCAGAGCCTTGCACTGAGAACTTAACAGGTCCTTCCTCACCGAAGACCTCCTGGACTACAGTGAACTGATAAGATCTGCATCATCATTATCATATCCACGTGGCGAGTCCAAACAATACAATCAAACCTCTTGTCTCAACAATCGCCCTGTACCGACTTGAAGCAATGGAATAGACTGCAATCATAGCAGCACGTATCGAGGGGTTAGAGTGTGTTCAAAAAAACCCAGCCGTGGAGAACCGAGACTTCAATGTTCGAAGAGCCAATGATGAGCGCCTCACTCACCTGGCGGTAGTGTGCGGCAGCATTACTTATGTCCCCCGTTTCATTGAGGTTTGGATTTGTTTTCGGCCGCAATAGTACATAATCATCGCTCCATTGGTTCCAACTCAGTGATCTGACATGGCCACTTTGATTGTGCATGGACTTGAAACTGAGATCAGGTAGAATCGAACAGGATGACGACCGACCATGTGCACGTCAGATAGTAGACATCACAATGAACGTTCCTTTCCAAGAGAAAAAAGTTCCAATTGGTCCACATGTGACCCGTAGCGAGCATAATATTGTCAACAATCCTACGCTGTCAGTACACATCGTTTACTAGTCTCGAAACCGATTCCTAATACCTTTTCTTGCAAGTGATGTTTCCGAGGCGGGAGGTAAAATTTAGGCAAGGTCATTCAAGCAGTGCGACGGCTCAGACCCACTAGCAGCATGTGCTACGTGGTCCTGCCGCAATCAACGGAGTTAAACAGTGCCAGCTGTACCATATTCTGTCTCTGCCCCTCAGGCCATCGTTGTCGGTCCCCTTTATTGTGAGCTGCGATCTAGTCTCCAAACTGATCGTTTCAAAGAGGTCCCTGGCACACTGCAGCTCGAACGGAAATGGCGGTGCCCTAGAAATTTGCCCCTCATCGAGCTCGCCTGATAGTATGATACGTTTCCAGACCGTTACGCACGGCGATTGCCATATTGAGAGGCAAAATCGTTCCTGCCATGGGCTAGGTGATGATTCGACTGGTCTTGCGAAGCCAAGCTAACGATTTTGCTCATGTACTACGTGTACACTGGGGCGCGTGGCAGACAGCAGGTCTCAGGCCTTCTGGAGTGCTTCTTGTTGAAATTAGCAATCGCGCGCGCAGCACAGACCATTACCGGGGCGCATGCGGCGCACACCCGCACACATTGTATGGACCCACACCTTTTACTCCACGAGCACATTGTCCAAACCGCGTATCTCATTTTTCTTACCAATCCGATGTCCAGATTTTTGTAAGACTCTCTATCCCCTTTTCAGCTACTATAGAGTCTTTACCGTATATAAGTTGTTTCACTTCGACGAGGCATCTCAGTCCGTTGTTCACGCACGACGACTGAGGTGAGTTGCATTCACAGACTATTTACCTACTCGAGCTAATCCGTACATAGTCCGCTTTGTCCGATAGGTAAGTATCACAGTCCGTTGTTCACGCACGACGACTGAGCCACTTTGTCCGATAGTCCGACCATATTCGTCGCGCGTCGTTGTCCACTCCCGCTAGTTCAACTCTAACACTTCTTGCTGAAACCACACACTTGGTGCTCTTGCGGGGTCCTTCCTGGAACATCCTAGATACATACACCACTGGTGACTGATTCTCCATCTAGACCTGCCGCTTTATTCCTCTTTATTCCCTTTTACCAGCCACACCTACAAGTAAGTGTTGTATTCAGCGAGCCATCTCGTACTCTCGCGGCATGCCATTCACACCCTTTCAACCGTTCCTCTACTGAAGCGGTTAACTCACTGGCAGATGTTCGCATGGTGCCGTTTGCTTGAAGAGCGCTGTAAGTAAAATGTCAAGGGGAAAAAAAAGAGCGAAATGCGACTTGGAACAACTGTCAGTCTCCAATTTCAGCGCAAACTACTCTTTTTCCATCTCGGACTTAACCCAGTAATCAGTCTTGAAAAGAGGTGTAGTTTGATATCTTACAGCAAACTGCCGGGATAGTAATATGCGACGGTTTGTAATCGAATTCACCCTCGCTGAACTAGTCCTGGTTGAGGAGAAAAGCTTAAACCTTGAAAGCTCAAACCTTTCCCGACTCCGAAGAAGATACATCTCACAAGGATTCTGGACGGATTTACTGGTACCTCCCCACCCCCATCACTCGAGCCAGATGTACCTACCACGGTGTGGAGGGAACATCGTCGTCGACATCAGCGGTTGCATCGTGTCCTTCTGCCGTGCATGTCCCTCCACGCAAGATCAACATCTGGGGCGATACACACTACAACCAACGTCAGGCGTAGTTCGTACGCCGGAAAGCAGCAACATACCATCATCAATACGTACACTTGTGAGAAGGCTTTCCTCGGAGGGCTCCCTACCCCATATGCTACAAGGAGCGTGAGTCGAGAGAGCGTGAGGGGTAGCACAGACTAGACGAGGGTTCTCACCTGAAATATGGAGCCACGTATTCTGCTCCGAGACATCTTTTCACGGTCTTGGTAAGGCGTACTACTAGCTCATAGCAGATCATGCTCGTCAACATCGCATTCAGAAAGACAGAGAAGGTGTAATATGCCAAGCCGAATTTATAAAAATTTCCGCTGAAGAAGTTGTACCGGCAGCCTACAGGGCCACGATTCCTTTTACGCCGGAAGACGTGATACCTACCAACCACAAGATGGCGGGTACAATGACGGCACGGATGCTGCCCCAGACAATTCGACAGCAGTGCAGCTGGAATGAAGCGGATAAGGTGTCTGTTTGAGCATGCACTGAGCGAGTCTCACCATCAAGCCGTCTGTCATCTGCTCTAGAATGATGGACACCGTCACTACCACATCCATGGGTGCGTACGTTGAAGGTCTCTGCACGCGTGCAATCACCCAGGCCGTATCGCTTGTGGTACTCCCTCGATGGCGATAAATACAGAGACCAAGGCAAAGAGAACGCTGCTGAAGATTGCATAAAACATGTCAGGTGTTCGATGCGCTTTTGTGTCTCGTGCGACAGGAGGACATGCATGGTCTCGAAATACAGGCAGATAAACCCTACATAGTACGACAGCAGATCAGACAGTGTCCCGTTGAAATCAGTTGAAGAAGAGTTGGAAGACATGGCGTAGAGAGGTTCATATTATCTAGTGACCGAAGGCGAAGGCCTTGGGACTTGATGCATTACTGGTCATCAAAGGCATAGTGCAGCGGTGGGTTGCGTTAAGTTCGAACGGTTGAGTTGTCTTGGATCAATTCAAATTGCTGGTCCAACCCGCGAACCGCAATGAGCGTGAGAAAACTAGTTAGGTAAATGTACAATATGAGGTGTCTTGTTCTCTGCCCCATGTCTTATAGGAATACCAGCTAATCCTCTTGCCCAGACCACTTGTAGTTGATCCGTTTTTCAAGGCCACCTTTCCTTGAGTGTCAGCCCGATCCAGAAATCCTCCTTAGAATCTCACTGACCAGGAAAGCCTCCGACTAGACCTTCGTGACGCTCGAGGATGCCACCTTGGCTGCGACGATGAGCGAGGTCCACAGGACCGGCTTGCACCAGACTCGCCATGAGGAGTGGCAAAAGTGCAATAAAAAGGGATCCTTTGAACTGCATGTTCAGCTGGTATGTTGCTTGTTTGTTAATGTCTTTAGCGGGTTTCTCGGTTCGTAACTAATCGCTCTTATAGCTGGAAGCCATCATTTTAGGCACACACATAGCATTGCATCTAATCAGTTTCTCGTCATAGCCCTGCGAGGCTTTTCTACCAACAGTTGGTGTTCACTTCCAGGGTCCATGATATCCGTCTCGCAGGTGTCACATAGCATTAGTGATTGTCCCTCAATGACCAAGACACATCTCTATTTTTAGGGGATGACTTTGCAGGATCCTGTACGCTCGTGCGTACTTATCTTCCTGACTATGTGCTCAGCAGGGGTAAACCTGGTTCTTACCAATTCCAGTGAACAGTAATCCGCCCAACGGGTATACTCCTCTTGGCATCTGAGGGTGCCAACTTCTTTCCCTTGTACTCTATTTTACAGACAGAATGAAGATCTCCAAGACATCTCGAGATAGGTGAGACCATAAAATTCGAACTACTGGCTAAAGAGATAGTACCGATCAACGCTCAACTGCGGTGAATGACACATGACTGCGTGGAACGATTCCCTTTTATGCGATACACAACCTAACCGACTGTTATCCACGCAACCTGGGTGAGGAGATTGAGGGCAATTTATCGCGCTGGTTGTCAGCGGGTACGATTCCTGGAAACTACGAATCAGCAGCTCGGTGGCAGTCCCCGCTCAGACCGAGCGATAGTGGCGCGGATTCGAACCTTGATTCAAACCACGGTTCCTATGGATGATAAAATAGCCGAGAAGCAGTGCAAAAACTACGACAGAAGTGGTGATTCACGTCTACCGCTGAGTTGCGCATAGTGATGTGTGGGGCTGTAGTAGAAATGAGCAATCACGTTTCAGGAGAGAACACGTAGGTGCTCTCAGCCCGGGGCTTACGAGGACTGCCGCTCTGCATTCACGGCTGATGGACCTTGCAGCTCATGGGCATTGCCATTGCATCACCGCTTGATTCTCGATATATAATTAGATGCGGTGGTGGCTACGATTCAACGTATCACCTAAATTTCCGACGGTCTTTCTTGTAGACTGTTGGCCACAAGCTGCCCGACTAGGGCCGTGCTGAGGAGAGGTCAGGCAGGCGACGGCTCCGAGTCCCGCGATGGGCGACTGCTCAGGTAGGCCACCCACACAGCTTCTGGGGTGTGCCTCTTACGAGAGCAGGTTGCTGACATCACTAGTCCGCGGTTGGCATGCAGTCCCGCATCCTTGTCAAGAAAACATGCCGAACGAGGCCCTTGTAGCCTAGTAGGGTTCTACTATGCACGAATAGTGCAACCCGTGTTGATTTCAATGAAGAACGACTCAGTCATGGCATTCACAGGACGCACAAGATAACGGCATGCAGGCCACTTGGTAGCACACGGCTCCACACACAGCTCTGGCCTCAGAAGGGCAACTGCTCACGCCCATCTGCCCGTCGTACCTAGTTTCAAACCCCGGGGCGGCATAAATTGGAGCGTTCACAAACTATCCCTGCTAGGCCAATCATGCAGCTCTCTCTCATTCTGCTAACCCTTGCCGCCGTCGCAGCCGCCGTCATCGCTGCTCCGGTGCGTCCTCCGAGTCTTTTTCGTCGCTCTGATCTGCTTGATACTTTATTAGGCTCCCTTCGGTGAGCTCGTAGAACGAACATCCGAAGCCCTTGCGGATGTCGAAGTTGTATATCTCGAACTTACGCTCTGAACATTAGCTTGCTCATGCTTTCATTATAGCGCAGAGATTTGTTCCGGAAGAATGGTAATTACCCTGGCCAAGACTGGAGGCGTGACTGAAGGACCATTCCAAAAGCCTTGTTTCAGTGGGTGTTCTCTCCAGCTATCTTGTCCTTGGAACTTGGCTAAAGCGTCTCCCAGTATTATTTCTTATATTGCAACAAGAACATTATGTCTTGTGTTCAGTTTCATACCCCGAGGGTGGAAAAGATATCTCTCGCTATGGACATACGACGGGTACTATGAAAACGATTGACACCGGCCTGATGTGTTACGCTCCATTAAGATGAGTCTGTTCGCTTTGTACCGTCTTGCGATGCAGGTTGTTCTCCATTCGAGGACGATGTCTTGGATGACTTACTGAAAACGGTGTTCCTTGGATCACTTCCCACTCTTCTCCCAAGTCAGCAATCAGTTGTGAGAGCCTTCGGGGAGAGACCCGCAGCACCGACGACATGGGCGTGTTGTGGTGGTGTGCGCCCTACTCCGGCAATGATCAATTTATCGGCACTATGCCCAAAAACTTATGGCCGCAAGTTTGCTGCGCGTCATGAAGAGGAGCAGTGCCACTGGATACAAACACGTATTGGGATGGTCAGGTACGCACGTACTGCGGGAGCACGGATCTTGGCAGGGCCTGTGGCACATAACGAAGCCGCAGTTCGGACGAATCTCTACAAAGGTGAGGCGTGCACACGGTGCAGTGTGTGTAGCATGTGTGCATCGAAAGCCGGGCTCCGGATTACGACACGGTCGCAACCTAGGGTATTGAGAACAGAAAGGGCTACAGCGGGAATGCAGTATTAGAAAAGTGAAATCCGTAACAGTGGACGATTTTCGTGAGCGTGGTGGCACAGATAGACTGTGGTCGCCAGTCGGGCCTAGAATCCATCATCGAAAGAGCAATAGATTGGGAAAAGTAGCGGTCGACCAACTAGCAGGTGGATCCACTCCTGTAGGTGATGGAACGGGCCCGCCATGATCTAGGGTCATGTTACGAGGGTATTCAAGGAACTGGCCCCATATAGACGAATCGTGTACGCGATAGTGCCAAAATGTGTTCCATTGGAGACGACCTGACACGTGACACTAATGATCTTCCCAGAGTTGAGCGATTTCCTGGCTTTACTCCTAGCCAATACTATCGATGAGTATAATTACGACGGTGACGTGTATTTTCCCCACTAAAATCGCTGTCCAGATAATATTTCCAATATCCACTACCATAGAATCGATAAGCGTCCCGTTTATGACTGCCTACAAGCGTCGGTTCGAGAGAACTCCTCGCATGGAGGCTCTTCTGCTGACCTGTCCATTCCTAGTTCAACCTTTTGAGAGGATCTTTTCTCCATGACAGGATAGCTATTTCTGTGAGAAGACGTCGGCCATCGTAGGTCTTCGAAACGGACCCATACCTACACCGTTTATCGCCGCTCGCTACACCGGTACGTCCAGTCAGACCAAGATCCACTGGCACAGGGCTCGCCTGTACCCAGCAGGCTGCGCGCAGTAACAGCGCAGAGAAATGTAAAAAAGAATGCGTTCAGCTGCATGCTGGGTGTGTCGCTTGCTGTCAGTCGCCACCCACACCTCTTTCATGCTCATTCGTGGACCATCTTCCATGAAATGCAGCATTCGCCAATTCGACCCAGGCCCCATCCAGCCCTGGATTTTTGATGATAGGTGGTCCCACGCGTTCTATGTCACTCGTTTCGCAGATGGTCACCCTGCTTCACTGACCGCCGGCCATGAACCCCGTCCACTCGTCTTTCAGAGGTGATGATTCCTGTCTCTTTCTGCGCGCGCGCGCACGTATCCTCGATTTGATTGTTGCAACGATGACCCTACTGACTGGGCGCCTGATCGCTGCCCAACCATTTCCGCGACGCTCGCAGATCCCACCGCCACAGGGTTGTTGTTCTTCCCAAACCAACCCCCCCCATCCCATCCCATCCCATCCCATTTACCACACCTTTGCGGTCAGCAGGGCCCGCAGGACGCGTCTCCACCCGGCCCTGCCGAGTAAGCAAACGACGACCGCAATGCGACGCGGACACGGTGGACTGCATGGCACACCTCGAGCCGCAAATGAAATTTGCCGGCGTAGCCGCTGGACGTGCAAATGGTGTCCTGTCGTTCCACGGCCGCTGTGCGCGTCTCGTGCCACCTACCTCCCCATCGGCGACTCGGGTCCGTGATCGTGATCGGACGGCCTTCCAAGTCCATCTCGAGTGGTGGTCGTTGCAGCCCTTACAGTAAAGTGTTATGAACGGATGTTGGCAGATCCGGTCCGTCACGGGTTTCCAACGCAAAACTCGCCATGTGTGCTGAGCTACTGTGGGGTGGCTATCGCCTCGTCGGCGGAGGCTCACACATCTCGGAGCGTACTTGAATGCGCGCAGCGACTGATGACGGTGGAATACGGATGTCGCCTCGCCTCGACCGTGCACTGCAGCTGCAGCCCCACGTCGGGACGGCAGTCCGGTCAATGCGCGCGAACCTCCTCAATAAAAGCCCGGTATACATTCCTCCGCGCCGAGTACAGTAGCGCGAGGCGCGTCGAACGTCGTCCATATACACACAACATACCGACAGATACGACGACGACGACGACAACACGACGTGCGCAAAAAAAAAAACAACGATACAGCATTCCCCAGCACGCTAGATCCCTCAGCTAGATCACCCCTCACGCACCCTCATACCTCTTGGACGACATCATCCTCGTCGTCACCTTGCTCCGCCTCGTTTCCACCACCCGCTCCGTCGTCCGCCTCTGCGACGGCGGCAGCGGCGGCGGCGGCGGCGGCGGCTGCTGCTGCGGTACCCGACTGATATCAATCCCCACCTCGGAGTCGGACAGGTCCACGTCCTCTTCCAGCCTGCGAATCTCCATCCCGAGCTCCTCGAGGTCGTTGGAGTTGCGACGGCGCATACTCGGGGCCGGGATAACGGGGTAGTTGGCGTTGTCGGTCGGCTGGAACAATGGGAGACGCTCGTTGGCGAGATCGGAGCGACGACTGTGGTTGTGCGGGCGTGGCGTGGCGTGGCGTGGCGTGGCGTGGCGTGGTCGTGCAGAGAGAGAGGGAGAGAGAGAGAAACACCCAGATTGAGATGCATGCGGGGAAAACCACCACCGACGGGGGTCAGTCCATAATGGCATACGAAAGGAGAAATACACGAACGCGTCTGCAAAGCTGCGAATGTAGTGTCTGATCTGTGTGCCGTGTGCGGTAAGCATGTCGGGGCCCCTTCGGTCTTCGATGGGAAAGGCTGACAACTCGGAGGCGTTCTCGGCTTCCTCTCTGTAGGCATGAGACGAGTGGGATCAACGATCGGCCGCAGCATCTCGGAGAAAAAGAGGAAGGGTTGGCAGCATTCTATCACGTCGATCGCAGATCCCATGCACACATACATGAGCCCAGATGCACGACAGCACCTCTGCGAGATATGGCAGTCTCAAACCACACCCGAAACGCACCTCAGAAGCTGGAATACGCGCTGCATCTTCCCGACTGCCAAAATTTTATTCTTGATTTGCTGTTTTCTGGCTGCGAGATCTGAAGGTGGCAGCGCGAGATCGAGAGCAAGACTTTCGTCGTCTTCGTCCGCCTCGAGCTCCTCTGGACTGCACGTCGCCAGGATCGCGAGCAACATCTCCGTGACTAGTGCGGATTCGGTCAATAGGGAAGTGGAATACCCCGAGGATACAAAGTGACGTACTCTTTGCGCCGACAAACGGTAAACTCCACGTGAACCCGTCCATGAAATTCGGTAGCCAGTACGGATGACTGCTCGAGTTGAACTGCCTGATCGTGATGTTCTTGTTCGCGTACTTGATGACGGCGCCGCGATTGTGGTAGACGTCGAGGTAGTTGGGCGCGCTAAAGACGGTGATGACAGAAGGGAACTTTTTCGTCGGCGTTTTGCGGTACATCATGTATCTGTGGGGTGCGGTTGACCGGGGGGTGACGGCAGGAGAGACCAGGAACATACCCTGCGTCCTGTGCCTCGTGCCCTCGCACGATCCCGAGCAAGCTGTTCCGCTCGAGGAACTTGCACGCCGCCTCATACCTTTGTAACGTACCATCTCACTGTTCGTGGTACAGGCACCGACGCGAGGAACGAGACACTCACGTGTAATAGAACGAACAACCTCTCGTCGCATTATGTTCGTATGTCGTGCCTGGAGGCAAGGCAGGACTGTGTGCGGAAGGTTCTTGCTCGTAACCGAAATTCACGACGGGGTCTGACCACAGCAGGTCACACAGCAAGCCGCCCGATCCGGGTTCCTGGAAACGATCAAGCTGTGGACATGTCCGTTAATCAGACGCTCTTCCTTGATCCGAGAAGAGAGGGGGAGAGAGAGGGCAATGGTGAAGACGCACTCGTCGGATGTCCTCGAGGGTGATGAGCTGAGGAGACAGGCCTCCGTGAACACAAAAGAAGCGGCCGTCGACGAGCGCAGCGACGGGTAGTGCGTTGAAGGATTCTAGACATGCGTCGTAGACGGCTTGAGAGTACTTGTGGAGGCCTGTTCCAAGAAAGAAGAAGACGCTCGTGACATTGAGCTCGGGCGAACCCTGGACCTTGTGCGAGGACATGCGTACATTCGCGCTTGAAAGTGAAATATTCTGTCAAGTGTCGACATTCGTGGTTGCCACGAAGGAGGGTGATGTCTTTGGGACGTTGGATCTTGAGCGCGTAGAGGTATAAGAGACACTGGAGGACGTGTCTCGATGGGTCCTGCAAGGACGAATGGAAAAGAAAACGTACTTCGATGCCAAAATTTCCGCGATCGACGTAATCACCGAGGAAGAGGTAAGCGTTTTCTGAAAAGCTTCCTCCGATCTCGAAGAGTTTCATGAGGTCATACTTGGGTGTATATCAGCTTGGGAGTGGCGTCGAAGAAGACTGAACAGTTACGTATTGGCCATGGATATCCCCACAGACTATGACGGGTTGAGCGACGGCACGCGACCGGTCAAAGAGAGGGATCTGTGCTCACTCGTGACGGGACTGCCCACGTTGACCAGATTTGGTTCACGAGACAAGATGGAGGTGGCCATGGTGAGGATGTAGAGCGCTTGTTTCTCTGTCAGCCTTCCCTCCTTGAAGAAGTGCTGCTTCAAAAAGTCGGCATTGGGTGCCATGTGTGGATCGCCTGGCGGGCCGTATTCCCTGAGGAAGAGCTGGTCGTCGGCGGGTTTCCAACCGACAGGTTGTGGAACCTGCATAGACACGAGCGCAACAGAAAAAGGTGGTCAATCATACTGCGATCGTCCTGTGGGGTCGATCATGTTGGAGGTGGGAGTCATGAGAGACTGACATTGGGCATTGCTCGTTCTTTTAAACTGACACCGGGTTGGACGATGCTCCATTGGGGCACGCCACCAGGGAGAACGGGTTCGTGGTCCTGCTCGACGGTGTTGCCGTAGGACGGTGCGTTCGCATAGTTGTGGGGGTGCGTATGGTAGTATTCCTGGTTTGCTGTCATTCAGAGCGTCGTGCTGGGTATCGGAGGTGGGTCGTGTCGTCCGGCGTCGTGGACGGTGCTGGTTGGTGGTCAGGAAGTCAGGTCAAGCGTGCGGCGCCTTTCAAACGGCTTTCTTTCTGTCTTCTCATATCACCACAGCACTCCGCGCTACTGCCAGCCGCACGGACGGAGACTCTGTATCGCCGGCCTCGAGCCTCGCACCGGGTTGGACGATAGCCCGCTTATCTCCCACAGCACACGTTTCATTTGGGTGCACGTCGCCATTCCGTCCGTCCGCACGACCGTCTCTGAAGTAATACACACGTCGCTCAGCCAGCAGAGGAGCCGTAGGACCAGGAACAGATCGTAGTGTTGTGTCAGCTCGGGGTTGGGCAGTGGCACTGCCTGCTGACTTGGACCACGACCACGACCACGACCACGACCACGACCACCGCGACCACCACGACCATGGCAGACTTTGTCCAAGGACTCGACGCCGGAAAACTCGTTCTCAGCGGCGCCGTACGACCCCTCCCCCATTTACTTGTTGCCCCCTTCGCTGAACATGCCCCAGGTGCTCTCCTTTGTCCTCAGCCCGTTTGCTGCGCCCGTCTACAACCTCCCCATCTTTCTCTTTGGCATGCTCGTCCACGAAAACAGCGACGCCGTGCAGTCGCTCAAGCTGGTACGTCCCCTCTCCGCCCCCACACGCGCACGCGTGTCCACCCCGCTGAACGCGACGCCCGCCCACACAGTTCTCGGGCCTCTTGACCGCCTCCATCCTCGTCGACGTCGTCTGGATGTTCAACCACTCGCAAAGCACCCTCACCCGACTCCTCCTCTTCCTCCTCTGGCTCCTCAAGGTCCGTCCGTCCGTACACGCGCTGCGCACTCACCCCACACATCCTGTACCAGCTCCCCACGGCTGCGGCGTTTGTCGCAGCCCTCCGCCAGCGCGGCTCCCAGTTCATGGGTCTCGGCGCAGACGTCGGCGGTCCCACCGGCGAGTCCCTCTTCTTTACCTTGTGTGTGTATATGCCTGACACGACCCCCGCGCCACAGTCTGGTCCATGCCTGGCGGGTTCACCACCACCGCCGCCTCTGGCCGCGAAGGCTACCAAGTCGTCGACGACGAACCCCGCGCGTTCGTCCCCGCAGCCCGCGGCCCGCCTCCCCCGCCCAAGATGAGCGCCGGCATTGGCGCTGTCCCACCCCCGGCGCCATACACTGCGCCCGGCAACTACCAGAGCGCATGACGCCCCGCACCCAACGTCCCGCGATGGCGCGTGTAGTTTAGAGACACAGAGTCTTGTTGTTTCGAGTCTCTCCAAAATTATGCTTTTTTTGGTTTCGCCTCCCGAGCGTGTGTAGACGTGTGCTGCTCGTCAGACGCACCACCCGTGCACGACTTGTCAGAGACCGAGACATGCAACCACTCACGACCCCCCAGAAGACACAACGTATCCATTCGTCAAGGCAAACCGTAACAAGAGCGCACGTCGCGATCGTAACGCATAACAAGTGATGGTCGAAAAAAAAAAAAAAAAAAAAAAGAGGGAATCTCATGTGGAATGGGGCAGGAGACAAGAAGAATGGGAGGGTGGAAAAAGGAAACTAGTCCTACACGTGCAGAGCAGACTCACCCCATCGCAGATCCCGCCTGCGGAAAGAGGATGATGAGAAGAAGAAAGAGCAGGCAACGTTTCACGCAGTCATTTTGGCACCTCCTCTGCCAGCATCCGCAACACCGTCTCTGACCGCGGCTTCACGGCCAACTTGAATGGATTGGGTATCCTGTTGGGCGGGCGCACAGGGTCAGCACGCCCCGCATCCGCGCGCGCCCCAACGCGACACACGCACCGAAAGATTGAATTGTCAAACACCACCTCGGGCTCGATCTCTACCCCGTCCTCGTCCAGCGCCTTGCCCATGTCCAGCGTGGCGATCATGGACACCATGAGTAACCATGCCGATGACTCGACGAGATGCACACCCGGACACCGGCTTTGTAACGAGCGTTCAGCGTCAGGAACGCGCACGGGAAGGGCAAGGGCAATGGGGGGGGGAACGCTCACCGTCTTCCAAAGCCAAAAATATACGACCGCGGATCACGACGTCGTTCCGTCGCCTCGTCCGGCGCTGGGTCGAGGTACCGCTCCGGAATGAACGCGTGGGCATTCGGAAAGAGCGCTTCGTCTCGGAGAATCATCCTGGCACACGTCCCAGATCAACTTGTGGATGCGCACACACCCCATCGTCCACTAGACGCACCAGATATTCGGAAACACCTAGCACGCGGTCAACACGACGCACGCACCAAGAACGCGAGCGGACGTACAAAGGACCCCTTGGGGATAAAGACGTCGTCGTAAATGTCGTCCTCCATCAACCGGTGCGGAAGGCCTAGGCAGAAGAGGTGAGCATGCGTCGACGGGGTCCACGGGAGACTCACCGAGCGGTACGGGCACGCCCCACCTGAGCGACTCTGTAAAGACGGCATTGCAATACGGCAACAAAGGCCGGTCTTCAAACTCTGGCAACCGATTCTGTCCCACCACCGCATCGATCTCGGCCTGTGCCCGTTTGAGCACCAAGGGGTGCTGCACCAGAGCGAGGATGACGTGGGAGATGGTCGTGACGGTCTGACCTCTGATGGTCACAATTCCGCGGAAATGTCGATGGGAGGACTCACGGTGTCAACGCTAGATTGCATGGGGTGAGCGACAACGAAGCGGGGCCAAGGAGGTGGGATAGCGACTGACCTGCCGGCGTACATGGAGTTGGCCGTCCATCGCAAGTCAAAGTCTTGTTGGGCGTCGAGTGCCTGGTCCTTGTCCTTGCCCTCGATTTCGTCCAAGACGGTGGAGACAAAGGAGGTCCTGGCGGTGCCCTTGCGCTGTGTAGAGGGTGAGCGGGGATGGGAGACGTGCGAGAAACACAAGGTGGGTACCCGCTCGGACAAGACAAAGGCGTAGGGCTCGTCGACGAATTCTTCAAACTTTTTCTTCCACATGGCTGCACTCCGTTTGAAGCCGGCGCCAGGGAACCAGTCTGGGAGATGTTTCACTGGGTGGCGTGAGCGCACTGGGATCGAAGAAGGCAGCACAGCGGGGACGTACAGGCAGGGAAGATGTCGACGGGCCAGATGCCGCCGCCAGATGCGATGCGGTTGGCGAGGAGGGAGATGCACTCGTCGGCGAGCTTGAGATAGACGTCGTCGGTGGACTGGACGTGGTGACCATACACGACGAGCAAGGTGAGCGCACCCGCATACCTGATCACGTGACGACAGTCAAGTCCGATCGCCAAGGAAAGGAAGGAAAGAAAAAAAAAAAAAAAGAAAAAAAAAAAAAAAAAGAGCACGCACCGACGGAGATGGTCCTGAAACTTGAATGGATCTTCGAGAAGACCCTTGAGAAAGGGCTTCGTTTCAAGCTGGAGCAACGGCTGGTAGCGTTTGATGTTGGACGCGCCAAACGCGGCTTGCATCAGCCTCCGCTGACGGCGCGACTGATCGCCGTATGGCGTAAAGGCGACCATGTTCTCGCAGCCGCAGCTGATCGGGGGATGAGATCAGGCGGGGAGAGAGAGAGAAGCGGGGGGGGACGCACAGCTCGCCGAGCATGATGAGATGGGGCTTGTCGGAGTAGATCGCGCCGCGCTTGTCCATGAGGTCGAGCACGACCTCGGGGGTGTTGAGGAAGACGAGGCCCTGGCCGACGACGTGGAGGTAGGTGATGGGGCCTGTCGAGCGGTCAGCGGAGGCGTCGCGGCGGGGGGGGGGGGGACGGACTGACCGAACTGGCGTGCCCACTGTTCGGCAGCGAGCCAGAGCTGCTTGGCGGTGAGATCGGCCACGTTCCCGACGACGGGGAGGGGCGTCGGGCCCGGGGGGAGGGGGGCGGGGCGGGGGGCCCGTGCGAGGCGACGGTAGAGGGCGTAGACGGAGACGGTCGCGGCGACGAGGACGGCGGGGTGCATCGAGGAGAAGGCCATGTCGCCCGCAAGAAAGACGGGCAGCCTCGATCGACCCGCCGCATCGACACGTGATGCGGCGCTACGTAAATCCATGCGGGCCGAGCGGTGGCGCGGAGACACTCGCCTTCTCTTCTCCTCGTCCCCTCAACACCCCCCCTCCCCCTCCCCCTCCCCCTCCCCCTCCACCTCCACCAGGTCCTCTGCAAAGTCCTCCATCCGCACCACCCTGAACCGCCCCCGGTACGCGTCAAACGCCCGCGTCCACGCCCGGCTCAGCCCCTCCTCCCAGGCGTACAGCTCGACCCTCCACCCCCGCTGCAGCGCCACGCGCACCGGCCCCAGGAACCCCTCCTCGCTGAACTCGCCCGCCGCGCCGTCCCCGGTCGCCAGCACGATCGTCGCATCGCGTGGCGGCGGGTCCGTCGCGGCGATCGCCTGGTGCAGCTTCAGCTGCAGCAGCTCGTCCACCCCCTGCTCTCTGTACCGCGTCCTTGTCGCCCTGCTCGGCCCAGCGGCCGCACGGTCCGAGTCTGCCCCCGTCGGGTGGCCTCGCGCGTCGAGATGCGTGTCAGATGGCCGCCCAGGGTGCAGGCGTCGCCTATCTGGCGCATCTCCGCCGTCGGGCACACGCGCGTACACGCGGACGTCGTAGCCCAGCTCGATAGCCGAGTCCATCGGCTGGTAGAGCGGCGACGACGTGACCAAGCACCGTCGCGTGATCGGCCGGCCCCGTTCCAGAAGCAGCGCGAGCGCCGCATGCGACAGACGTCTTGGTCGACGTGACGCACGGCGCCGCTTGAAATGTGTCAACAGTCCGATGAGAATGTTTGAGCTGTCCGTCATGTCCACGTCAGAACTGCCCCCCTCGAACAGGCCAAGCGCTACTCAACTGGTCGATGAACACGTGTATCAGGGCATCCCTCGCACGCGGCGCCGGTCCTCTGGGATCAGACAAGTCGGATTCCCCGCCACTGCTAAAGTCCTGCGTGAGCAGTGCGCTGATGCGTGCATAGTCCTCCGGGAATCTGAGTCGCAGTTTGTGCGCGAGACACCGCAGCTTCAGCACCTGTGGATCAGCCGCCATCGTCTTGACCTTGAGCGTCGGTGTCGACTTGCTGTGCTTGAGCACCTCGCGCGGAACAAGCGCGCGGCTCCCCTGGGGCGGCGTCGACGGCGTCGACCCGTAGGGACTCTGGCTCTGCGCAACGTCGAGCGACGAGGACGAGTCGCCCTCCCCATCGCCGTCGTCACGGTCTGCGTCGCCGCTCGCATCCCCCGCGTGCGCCGTCGTCTCGGGCACCGTCTCGGGCGCCTCTCGTCTCAGTATTTTCGTCGGTTTCTTCCGCCGCCGCTTGCGAGCCCGCCTCACGTCCACCTCCCGACTCGCCCTCGCCCCCCCGTCCGACGTCGAGCTGTAGCTTTGCACCAGCCGTCTCTCCCCCAGCCGCCCCGCCTGGACCCGGTTCCTCTCCGACATCAGAAATGCGATCACGCTGTCGATCGTGCCCAGCGTGGGTTGCTCCGCGTCGTCCACCACGACCACCTCCGGGACGACAACGCCCCCCGCATCGGACGCGACCGACCCCACGACGGTCAGCGCGAACGGATCGCCCTCTCCCTCCGTCTCCGAGTCCTCCGACCCGCCCCCACCCAGCTCGCGACCGCCCCTCTCCCTCTTCCTCTCCCCCTCCCCCTCTCTTTCGCCGCCGTCGTCGTCCGGTGCACTGTCCGTCGCACGCGACCGATCGTCCACCGCACTCGCCACCGACGGATCGAAATACGTCGCAATAATTCCCTGCGTCCACACAGTCGAGCCCGCGTTGGCCTCCGAGTCCGTCGGGAGTGCCGACAGGAGCGCCGAGCGCGGCGACGACGCCGACGCGCGCTCGAGGTCGTCTGCGTCTGGGTCTCCGTCTGCATCTGCATCTGTGTCCATGTGCGCGTGGAGTGCGAGCGCAGGCACGGTCGTGTGCAGGATGCGCGGAGGCCCGATCTGGAGCTGTTGGAGCTCGCGAAAGACGGTGTTGAAGGCGCCCAGGTCGGGTGCTTCTGTAAGGCGCAGCAGCGATCGGCGTCGCGAGGCGGATCGGGTGTCGAGAGGGGGAGTGGGAGCGAAGAAGAGGGGGTGGGTGAGTGAGTGAGTCACGCCGAACGGACCATCCAGATATGAGATCAAGGGAGCTCACCGTCGGACGTGGCCTCGCTGAGACGAGAGTAGGTCGAGAAGGGGCTGATTGGAGTGGGCGATGTGGATGTCGTTTCCGAACTGGAGTGGATCATCATCAATAACGTGAGCGGGCGACGTTGATGTGCGCCTCTGAGGTCGCTAGACCAGGAGTAGTAGTCACTTGTGGCGTTGAAACTAGGTCGTAGACCGACTGGGGGGTTCGAGCCCGGCGATGTGATCTGGCGAACCTGTTGGGCCTCGACGTTCAATGCTGGTGAGGTTGTGGCGAGGAAGAGACACGACGCTCCACTCGTCCGTGATGGTTGACTTGCTGTGAGCAGGCCGACTTGGTCGCCTCCCCACACGGACCCTCACACGTGACCTCGTCTCACGACAGCGACTCAAATACGACTAGTGTAGACATTTTCCGATACAGACGTGACAAGGACGCAGAGGACACATGTTCAACCGCATGTCCCCCAATGATACTCCTGATGGACGGACGGCCTGATATATATGGGAGTGGAATCAGGGGAGAGGACCAGCTATCGTCTCGCGCGGGGGGGTGGCAGGCTCAACAGCAACCTATCCCTATCACGACAGTACACGTCGATTCAGAGCGTGTGCGGCCGCATGGTGAATGCACGCCGAAAGCAGCGCGCACGTTGAGTGCACTCCCGGGGGGGGGGGGGGGGGGGGGGGGGGGGGGGCGCAACGGGGGGGGGGCCGTGCCTACGGCCCAGGGGGCGCCCCCGGGGGGGGACCCCAAAC
>JBBPUK010000112.1:46418-57609 GCA_038094635.1 Tylopilus cervinicoccineus
GCGGCGCACCCGGTGCTGGCTTCTTGACGGTATCGAGGGAAAGTTCTCCAGAACCAATCACTAGGCACGCGACGCCACTGGAGATGATGCCAAGGAGGATCATCGAGAAGGAGAACCAGTCCGCAACTAGGGCACACATGACGCAGGCGACGAAGCTGGTCAGGATAGGGATGAATGCGACAAGCGCATTGCCGAGGTCTCTTAGAGGAACGCTGTCGTCGTACTTGACATCCTTGAGCTCCAGGAAAACGACGTTGCTCGGTGCAGTTCTCCTTCCCTCGATCTGTATCCACCCCTTTTCCTCCTTGGCTCTCTGCATGGTGAGGTACCCCAGGTGGCCGGTCTGCATCTCTGTCCCGGACAGGGACGCGACGTACTTGGGTCCTGGCCTTCCATCGAGTCCGAACGAGATGGCTGGCGTCTCGTTTGGACCTGGGAAGAGTCCATCCCAGAAACGCGACGCTGCAATCTGGCCGAACCGTTTTGCGACGGTATAGCTTCCTGGCGAGTTGTACCAGCCTAGCCACCTTCGGCCCTTGAACAGGTGCACGGTGGCCATGGCCGAGATGGCCTCTTCCCCACCGAAGAAGCCAGCTACCCCGGACGAATCGAGGGTGAATTTACTATCCTGGAGGGGTCTGCTGAGGACAGGCATCGTGAGTGGGTGACGGTTCGCCCTCGGTGCCCAGATCACTGTGAGCCTTTATCGTGCACTACTTGCTGTCGCCTGCCCGTCTATTTCCGCCCCATCACAAGATCCCTGGGAGACCGCCGTGGGAGTGGGGCCGTATTAGTATGAGCGCCTCCTCCCCTTGCATGGGTGATGATGAGCGCTTTTGTCTGTACGCCAGTGCCTCAGCAAATGCGGGGAATGGCACAGACAGAAATTCTAAAAACGAGAAGCGCAGCCCAACTGCTGCACCTTTCTGCGATCCAAAGTGGGTCTGGCGGGGTCATCGCCTCGTTGCTGTGGTCGGTCGAGGTCCACTTCCGTGAGTGCGTGCCCTACAGGCTGTGGCCTGTCAATCACGGACCCTGGTTCCCTCCATATTGACGTCTTGATGCCAGAGGGACTAACATTGTCTTTCCACGCTGTATTAAACCCCTGGGGCATCAATTGAATAGCACCAGCCATTGCTTTTCGTTCGTACGCCTCTCCCTGTTTTAAATCTTATATGAGGAGCAGCATGTTTTACCCCGCTCCACTTACTGAGCGACTCGCCCGGACGTAACAGAAGAGCCCGGTACGTCTACCCTACCCGAGACCTCCCACAGTGGCTTATCGTCACCACACACGTTGCCTCTGCATATTATGGCTGCACTGCACAGGGTTTAAGAGTCCAATGCATCCTTCAACATGTTCCCACAACTCTCTCGCTATTCCCTCGTGTACCCTGCCATGCTATTGAATTCGATCGCATCCAAGCTGAAGGGGGTGAAAGACGCGAAAATCGTCGACAAGGAGCATATCTCGCTGGTAAATGTGTGTTTGGTCATGGTTCTCGCGACCACAGACTCACGAAACGTATCCAGGAGTCCCACAGTCCCGAAGAAAAGGTCTCGCCAATGCAGATCATAGATGAAATCGCGCAAAAAGTGCTCTCTGGAATGCCTCTCCGTCTGATCAATCTTAGTACGGGGACTTTCTGCTCGAGCGCGGACCTCCTCCGCTCATGCAAATGCTCACCTGAATACCAAGCGCTCGTGTCCGACAAGTCTCTCACGCCAGAGGACCTCGTAGAAAAGGGGCAAGACATGATACACGAACACTTTGCATATGTCATGTTATCTCATGTATGGGGAGAAGACGAACCTCTGTATGGAGACGTCAAGTCGATTTCAAACATCCTGGAGATGTCGGCTTCTTCGCCTGGCCTCCTCAAGCTACAAAAATTTTGCCGCATCGCCAAGCAACGTGGCTTTCTCTGGTGCTGGAGCGATACTTGCTGTATAGACAAGTCCAGTAGCGCCGAACTACAAGAATCCATCAATTCCATGTTCAAGTGGTACCGGAACTCGGCACTCACCATCGCTTTTCTCATGGATGTTCTCCAGTCTACTCCGGAGGCGCTCAAACGGAGCCGGTGGTTCACGCGGGGCTGGACCCTGCAGGAGCTGCTCGCACCTACCGCAATTGTGTTCTACATGGGTGATTGGACGCCTTTCCTTGTCCCATCTGTCAGAGATGCTACTCCGGCAAACTACAAGCTCATCCCAGAGTTCGTTCAGAACCTGCAAGACATCCTCGGCATTGACAAGTCGTCTCTCGTTGACTTCAACCCTGGGTTGGAGGACGTGAGGGAGAGGTTGCGATGGATGGCGACCCGAAGGACGACCAAAGCCGAAGACATGGCCTACTGCCTTCTCGGAATCCTTGACCTGCGTCTTCCAGTTCTATACGGAGAGGGAGATCGCGCGTTCATCCGTCTCCAGGACGAGATCATGAAAAACACGGACGACACGTGTATCTTTGACTGGGTGGGGAAACCGTCCGGCCTCAACTCCTACCTCGCACGATGTCCGTCCTGCTTCCAGCAGCCCTCATGGCAGCCCTCGTCCTACCAAAAAACAGCCGAGCTGCCTGTGCTCGAGAGCGTCAGCGAGTTCACACACAAGCTCTCCGCCGCGCTTCTACACGTCGCGGAGAGCCTCCTCGACGAGCCGCCACTTGGGCACTTTATCGCCAACGGCCGGATGAACCTGCGCACGTTCGTGTACCAGGTCAGGTCCGTCGCGCTCGTCGTCACCACCGAGGTCCAAAGGCGGCGGGTGTACACGTACCATGTCAAAGCGGACGGCCTCGAGCCAGTCACGGTCGTCACGACGTACAAGCTGCCCGATGAACATATGGGCATGACGGCGCGCTCGCTGTCGATCGGACGCGTCTGGGACAATGCGATGCGGGTCGTACCCCGGAAGACACGCAAGGCCGCTGCGCACGCGCGGGTGGCGCCCGACGCGGAACCAGACGAGCCTCAGGGCGACGACTACAACCCGTGGACGCTCAAAGACGGTGATTACCTCTCGATAGTGGCGAAGCGGCTGCGGGAGCCGTTTGTTGCACAGCTGCTGGTCGTCCATCCGAACGGGCAGTTTCATAGGGTTCACACGGAGGAACGGATCGTAGCGGAGCCTCGAGTGACAGAACTCTTGGACCTACGTACCCCAAAGACATTGATCGTGCACTGATTAAGCTCCATGTCTAGTCGGAATTTGTATGATAGATATCCAGGAGATGGACACATGGTCACCTAGCTTTCTGTACTTGTTCAGTAATTCCACCTCGTTCAATATGCCTCAAGAACGACAGAGACTGTCTATTCATTGAGCAAAGCGTATCAACTCAAAGTACATCAGCTCATGCTCAAGGGAACCTTATATACCACCTCCAAACAAACTGATCACTGCGACTGGAGGGGGGCTACCTTCTCTTTGTTTTGTCTGCCCACAGTATGCGATTACATATTTTGACGGGTGCCATGTAACCGTCGGTGATGGTGCGAGGGCCGGCACACGATGCAATGGGAAAGTCGTTTCTGTCGCACACTAGACGTCAAGGCAACAAGATCAGAACAAAGCAAAGGCACAGGATTAAGGAGGCACATACTATATCAATGTAAGATCCAGTGCTGGCTATCGCAATATATTCGCCATCAAATGAAAAACTGAGGGCATTGATGGCGTTTCTGAACAGAACGATACAGTTGCCATCAGAGGAATGATTTAAATCACGTACTCGCAGGATGTTATCGTGCGTGAGCAAATCCATTCGTTCAAGTCGAACATGTTGACAATCGAGTCGTACCCGCCAGACGCGAGATACCTGCGGCTCAAGTTCAGCTTTCTGTATCTATGCCAAACGCGATGGAGTTGATCAACCTTCCTCGAGGATCAAGGGCCACAGCGACGCAACCACCCACGTGGGCGGGAGGACTTTCTCGTAGTATCAACGAAGGATAATCCATTATGCGAAGGGAGTGTTCAGAGTGGTGCGTCAAAATGATTCCGTCTCCAACGTGGTTGAACATGGCAGTCGACGCGACGATGCTCTGACGGTCACCTCGTGAAAGATGATGACTTCGAATACGGAGACAACCCTTACCCCATCTTTGTCCGAAATCTGCCACACATCTTTGGACGATTCATTGTCCTTGCCGTATGTTAGGGAGAACAGCTGATGTCCCGCAGATGTGTATAGCAAGGATTTCCCGTCAGGAGCATAGTTTGTCTGCACAGGCGACACTTTTAATTGGATTTGCTGCACATGGCGACTTTCTTGAAGCAAATCATCAGCGCAAGGACTGACATGCGTTGGAGCCCTTACGTCGGGCGTCCCAGAAAACGATTCGCCTGTCCTTCTGACTTGATGTACAGAAAAGCTCAGGGTGGGTTGGATTCCATGATACATGGTCTACGTCGTCAGAATGTCCCCCGGAGAAGTGTGTTGCGGCTCTGTACTCCATCTTAAGTCGGCGTGAGTGAAGGAACGTACATGATGTGATGTGCGTGAATTCACACTTGTTTCCGGGGCCCACACTCTGGTGGCCTTGTCGATACCGACCGCTGCAAGACGTTTACCATCACAACTCCACGCGACGTGAGTCATGGCCTGTGCAGAGGGTATTCGGAGGTCGCGCGGTTTATGTGCGGGAAAGTTTTGTGCCTGTAGGGGGTCGGAAGTAAGGAGACACACGAACGACGTGGAAGCTCGGCATACGTGAAGACCTCTCGCAGAAAAGGTGACGTGGAATGGAGGAGAGGGCGGACGTTGAGGGACTTGTATCTCCTCTTCATTGTTGATGGTCGGTGGTAAAGTGGACATCAGAGAGGGGAGGAGAGGGCGTACTGGTGTTTGTACATGTTAGGATCAGAAGGTAGCATCCACTGGTCAAGGAGCATTGTTTGGCGCGACTCGTGTTCTTCAGATCTTTGGACCTACCGCGGGGGACATCCGGGCGACACTCACTTTCAGTACTTCACCACACGTGGAATGGGATTCCTCCAAGTGGTTATTCATCACTCCCCCATCATTCAGCATTTTAGAGGGATATGTTGAGACAACTTTACACATGTCAGACCTGGCTTCTGTGCTCTCTCCCTCACGATTATGAGGATCCGGGTATTCGACCTGTGCTAGAGGTGTTGGAGCTGTATGACATCTGGTCTTCGATATCGCCGAGCTCAGAAAGCGACATGGCACCCTCTGCAGATATATAGTCCCTCAACGAAGGGTCTGTCTCGTTGGGGGGATCAGATCCCACTCCTCTCATCACCATCTTACTATGTAGTCCAAGGTCGACATATCCGTCTAAATTACATCACCCGGTACGCTGGGTCGACTTCTAGTAGGAGCAGCCTGAAATGGACGTTGATCCCAGCGACAAGCGATCGCTTAGGTCGATGGAAAAAAAAACCCCCGTCTGGTTGGATGTTGACCCCGTATGTCGTTCAATCCATGGCAGCGGTGAAGGGTCGCATGATTTGCATTTCCCTTGAAGGGCCACGACGACGCAACTGCGATTTTATTGGCGATCCATCTCGATAACATAGATCTCCTTGGAATCTCTACCGTGAGTCCAATCACTCATCTATCGTCTTGTAACCGTCTCCGAGCATGACGACGATAAGGTCCATGGGAATACCACCGTGCATTGGACGACGATCAACGCAGCCAGATGCCTCCATGCGTTCGCGGCGCCTGAGCACATCAAAGTGCATCCAGGTGCAGCGAAACCCATGTCTAAGAGCGCCCCGAAACACTGTCCAGAGATACATGGCGAAGATGGACTCGCGGGCGTCGTCGGACTCTTTTCTCCAGACAGCCCCGAAGTACAAACACGCCTTGCACTCGGCAACGATGGCAAAGATATCTCTGCCTTACAGGGCATGACAAATGCTATCAAAAAGACTTGGAAGGGTGGTGCTGGTTGTAAAGTCACGATAGTTTCGAGTGGACCTATGACAAACATCGCTGTATTCATCTCTACGCATCCTGAACTTTTGGATGGCGTAGAGCAATTCGTGTTTATGGGCGGAGGCAATGGATTCGGTAACATCACACCCGCGGCAGGTGAGCGAATCAGTGATTTGACGTTCTTTAGCATCTTCATTCATGTGTGGTGTGTTGACAGAATTCAACATCTTGTGCGACCGTAGGCATTCCACAACCACTATATCCAACTGTAACTTTGATCATTCTTCCTCCCTGCAGCGGAAGCAGCACAAATAGTGGTGAATAATCCACTCAAGACGGTGATGTTACCGATCAACGTCACCCACACCGCTATCGTGAACCAGAATATCCACGCACGTCTGTGTTCACCCCACCCGCATGACCAACACTCGCTTCCATCGCCAATGACCAAACTCCGAAAAACGCTGTCTTCGCTGGTCACACATTTCGGTGATACATATCGAGATGTGTTTGGTTTCAACGATGGTCCTCCGCTCCATGACGCACTTACGATCGGGTATGTCTCCAACCCTGCTCTATTTCAAGGTAGACGTCTGCACGTCGACATCGAAACTCGGGGAGAGCATACTACGGGAGCAACCATCGTGGACACGTGGAATTATCGGACGTATGATGATACTTGGGGTGTCCACGGAAAAAACTGCGTGGTGTTGGAGTCGGTCGAGGTCTCTCACCATGATCACTGTGTCATCGCGTTGCTGACCGTGTTTTAGGTAGATGCATTCTTCGAAATCCTCCTAGATTGCATCAAGCGATGTGACGAAGTGTCCCCTTTGAATACCCAGTGACGGCACTAGTGTGCGAGCCCGCCCTTTGAACGTCGTACGCAGTATTATGATACGAACAACCGAGTTACTAAACACAGAAGGAAAGATACACGACGCATATTTCAATTTTCAGTGAATGAATAATGTTGGGTCATTGATAGAAGACTGCTCAGTCAAAACATCTTGTTCACAGAGGTGAGGATGCGCTGTCTTGAAATCTGGTGCTATCGTCTCGGTCAAGGAAATCGAGATGGGCAGAATAAGGTGGTGTCACGGTCCCTTGTACAACGAGTAGATCTTATTTGCATGTGTTAGGACCAAGGTGGCGGGTTCAATTCTCCCTTTCACCCCACCCGCGAAGTGGAGATTGAGCTGCATAGTAAGTGCTAAATTTTCAGTGTAGTGTGGGCACTGATTTTCTCCTAGTGTTGCGCATCAATCCCGCAAATGAACATGGTCGAGCTTCATCCATGCAAGCGTACGACGAAAAGATCATTAGACTAAAGTTGAAATTATCCAACCTCTCTGCTCAGAGGAATTCACTTTCCTTTGTTTGTCGCCTTCCAACCGAGACACTTGAAGCCATATTTGTTCATGGCGCTCGTGACTATTATTATAGCGAGAACCATGGCGATTACGTCCCGACTGCGCCTGGCTGGGTCAATGTTTCGTACGTTTGCCGCCGTTGGCGTTATGTTTCCCTGAATTGCCCTATTCTTTGGTCCTACCTTTTCATCACTTCGCCACGCTGGACGGAGGAACTATTGTCCAGATCGAAACAAGCTTCTTTGAAGCTACACGCGAATGCGGATTACGGGGAGGCAACATCTCCGGGGTTGCGCTTTGTGGAGCAAGTAATGAAACATGTAGAACGTATCCAGGAATTTCACCTTCACCTTCCGCTCGCCGTGTTCCGTGACTACGAACCTTTCCCCATGACTTCCTTGCCTGCTCCTCGGTTGAAAAACCTGGTAGTGTCGGTGGCATTTGCTTCTCCGGATTGCGAGTGGCCTCTAATACCCTTTAACGGAGACACACCAGCCCTCCGAACACTCGACCTTTCTTCTTATCCGATGTCATGGTATTCACTCAAGCTCAGTGGTCTGACAACTCTCAGTCTGCGCTACGTCCCCGTTCGGTTTCAGCAAAACGCGGAGGAATTCCTAGCCACGCTCAGGTGCATGCAAGACCTGAGACATCTATACCTCGATCACGCCCTCACCAGCTCCACTGGTTTTCTCTCTAGTACGGTGTTTACTGCCTTCCAGAAAATCAATTTACCCCATCTTTCTCGTCTCTTGATCACCGCACCACTTTCAACGGTTATCACGCTCCTGTCGTGCGTAAGCGTCCCATTGAGAACTGAAGTCAGATTAGAATGCCAGGACGAACATGATTACCTTGATTACTATACCCTCCTTTCTTCACTTCTCGCGCAGAGATTTCGCACATCTGGCACTCGTGCATCACCCATCCCAACAATTCGCTCGCTGGTAATCGAACTCGGGAGATACATGGCCATGCTTACATTCAACTTGTCGGAACGCGATTTTTCCGTGTCGAGAGCATGGAATGTGGCATGGGGTTTCAACATCCCTCTCCAGGTCGTCATTAACGTTGGTATACAGACCACGAGCGATGGTTGGAGAGACAGGGATCGGATCGTAAGCGACATTTGCCGTTCCATACCTTTGATGAAGGTTGAAAGTGCCCAATTCATCACTCCCCCGTTCTCGAAAGCATTTTGGAGCGAGACATTGGCGCACCTTCAAGAGATCCGGTACCTCAAACTGAGTCAAGGCTATTTGCCAGACCTGGCTCCCGTACTTTCCTCTGTTCCTTACGACTGCACGGAGAACCACAGTGGACACAGTGATAGGATGCTTGCACCTATGTTGGAAGAGTTGGAGCTGTATCAGATTTCTCTTTCGAGGCGGCTAGGGGAAAACAGCACGCCACCTTCTGCCCATATACGGCCTCTTTATAACGCTCTCTCCAGCCGCAAAGAGTCCCGGGGCCAACTCATGATGGTACAGTGTGTTGTACCCAATCTCCTAAGGATAGACCTGTTGGGGAGGTGGGGAGATGGTAACTTCCGTTTAGTCGGATACAAATTTCGGGCTTACGACGAGTTGGACTCCGAAGACTCGGGAACTGATTCGGGCTCTCCAGAAGATGGTTGAGCTACCTACTCGCATTGTATTACCTGGACTCAAGCGACTCACTAGCGCTAGTGGCACTGCTAGTACATATCAAGAAGTGGTTCATTTTCAACGTTGTTTCTGCACTCATGTTTTGTGACGACACTGTCTGTGAGGTTACTAGGTAACGGTAAGCCGTCAATTCAACGACCCGACTGGTCTGGCCATGGAGATAATTCTGTTCTGCTACACTCGAGGTCCACGGTGTGTTCTCTTGTGACGAGCACACCAAATCCACTCCCACGTAGTGCTGCATCATGTTGTCAGCGCATCAAAACGACAACGTGCCAGCGAATACCCGCCAGGGTCTTGGTGACTCACTTTGATGACTTTCTGCAGCACTCTTACTCCCCATTTGCCTTCACTTCACATCTGCTGAGTGCTCCAAGGGACGTGCACACCAACTACACGCCCAGATGTCGGACGACGGACGGGGTGACGATAGCGTATCACATTACCTTGACCACTTGCATTATTGTGCTTACTCCATACGGACCCGATCCCCAAAGGGCGACCATCACAACAAACGGACTGTAGGTACGTTACTTTTGCATACGGCCTGTCTCTGGGATCACGTCGCGTGCTACTCGGACCCCCAACGTAGCTCTATGGCGTGAAAACAGCCGCATTCTCAGAAATGAACGTATCATCACATGAGTCGCTCACTTAGTGCTTCGACGGTATAAAGAGCGCGAGGATTTCATCTCTGGTCGTCATTCAACATCCCCCTCTCTTTCGGCATTAACTGCCCCCCCGAGTTGGTATTGATTGCCCCTCAAAGCTTACAATCCTTTTAGTGATTACCTCCTTCCACGTATCGTCTACAGGTATGCGGGTCATCATTTTCTCTACACTGTTGCTTTCGTCTCTGGCCTCTGCCTTTCCGACACGTTGGCCGAGTGGTCCCTTTGTACAGAATGGCGTAGACTCCACAGCTCAAAGTGAGCCCAATCTCACCTTCGGTTCTTCGCGATCTCTTACAGTGCCGTACCCCCTGTGATTGCTGGACACTTGAAAATGAAGATGTCGGAGCCTGGCCAAGTCCCTTCAGCCACGTCCAGCTCAGCCGGCTCCCCCTACGTCCTTTGCTCAACGCAGTGGATCCGTTCATACCAGATTCTGGCTTAGCTTTTTCATCCACGTCTAGCAACGACCTCGTTAATCTTGTCTCCAAAATCCTGAAAACCCGTGACAATCTGGATGCAGACACTTTGGAGACTGGCCAAATCCCTCCACTCGCGTCCAGAAATAACTTGATTGACATTTCCTCCCTGCGTCCTTTGTTCTCCGAGTTGGGCTTGGGCACATAGGTCGGGGTGATACTTGTAGCAAGCGGCTACCCGAAGTTTACCTGAACAGTCATTTATAATGAAGGGACTTGGAGTGAACACAGGAAAACAGGTACATTCGCCTGGTGGGTATTGATAAAATTATATTTTCTAGCCCTTTGTATGATGTAACTGTAGCACCGCGTCCAGCATCAGTAGTACCTGTCAGAAACTTCAGCTCCACCTCTTCATCGTTGCTACACAAGACTCGCATAGGTGGCTGGATTCTATCAAACATATACTTAGGGCCAAAATCGCCTATCGAGTCTCCTCTGGACAGGGAACTGCATGCCTCGGACATGGGAATAACAAAATGCTGGTGGAGACCTGGACTGGTTACTAGACTTGTTCTCCACAGCTTCCTTCTACACCGTCCATCACACAAACCTATGCCACTATACGTCATTCGGTCGTGATCACTGCCTCTGCCAACTCACAACTACGGCTATATAGCATTGCCTTGGAAGCACGACGATGGGATAGCACACTGGCATGCCAGCTTATTCCGTTCAAGTTTTCTGGTTTGCCACCAGCACACACTGTACACGGCCCAAGAGTTGGCCCTCAGAAAACACGTCGGGTGCGGACGACATGCCTGATCGTATCTCTGCCTCAGGCTCACCGAGGCTGTCACGAACACGTCAATTTACACCAGATTCTCGAGGTCTAAGCCCTACTAGGTATATCAGCGCTGACCAATGTCACTGGTGGTCTCCACAACTTGGGGCACGTACAAGATGTCTACAGTGCGATGAACCTGTAATCCGTGACGATGCGATCTACATTCTGACATGGTCTCACTTCCAGTGCGCTGCCACTGAGACAGATCCGAGCAGCCACACTCTACAGCGTCTTTCAATCTCGTCGCCCATGCTGGCGCGGGAAACGCCATCGAGACGTACTAGCCTATGAATAAACCCT
>JBBPUK010000113.1:15375-58641 GCA_038094635.1 Tylopilus cervinicoccineus
GAGCTTCCATAAATGGGAATGGGACCAGGCCGGTACAAAAAAGCGGACGCGCCTGCGCTGTGTGCGCTGGATCGGTGGCCATGTCGAGCCACGACGACGAGTTCGTGTTCATGTCCACGGACGACCTCCTCGCCATGCCCCGCCCGCTTCAGGCCTACCCGGACGTCGACGCGCCCGACCCCGACGCCGCCGCTGGTCGCAACCCCGATATCTCCCCGTGGTCTGAGCCGGTGGGTATTCCTGCACGCTCCTCCTGGTCCGCTCATACCCACGCCCTCCTCCCAGCCCCCAAACCGAACAATGGCCTTTCCCCATCTCCGCCCTTCTCCCTCCAGCATCTCCTTCCGCTCTCGCCCCAGCGACGCCCACTCCTTCTCCGGCGACGCATACGTCGCCTCCGTGTCCGACATGGCCCTCCCTGACTCCCGCAGGGGAAAGGGCTCCCTCAGCTTCCTCAGCGACATGATGAAAAAACGCGCCCGCACAAAACTCGCCTCCTCCGACTCCATCAATGACAGCGTCTCCACCCTCGCCACCTTCGCCTCAAGCCCCTCCCAGCTCTCCGTCAACACCTACATGGCCCCTTACCATCCCGATCCCACCCCAGATCCTTCCCCCGCGCCCTCTCCCGTCCCAAAGAAGGAAAAGGACCGGCCCCGAAAACGATCCCGCCTCAACAAACCCAAGCCCCCGCCTCTCCCCCCCAAGGACGACGAACCCCTGCTCACAATCGACACCGACTTCACCCACATGGAGGAAATCCTCCATCCTCACCTTCCTCTCGCAAGTCTCCCCAGCCGTCCCAGCGCTACCTCTTCCAGTGGCTTCGACGCGAGTAGCCTCAGTCTCTCTGGCTCCAGTTTCTCCTCTGTGCCGTACTTCTTCACCGATCCCTTCCAACCCTCCTCCGTCGCCTCCAGGCGCAGGAGCAGACACGACCACAAGGTCTCACCAAAGACTATCACCGAACACCTACCTGACGATGCCGAGCAGTTGACCGAACGCGAATGGACTGCCCCAGAAAGCTGGGCAATCGAAAAAGAAGGTGCAGATACGGTCGCAGACGGCCCAGGTTCCAGCTCAGAGGAGAGCCTCGTCGCAAGCAGCTCACGAGTTCTAGATGATCCCTCTACCACCGATATGTCAACCAAGAAACGCATACGCAGAAAAACCCATTATCTACACAAGCAGAGTTCGTCTGCAACCTCCTCGAAGCTCGTCCTCGTGCGCATATATCGTGCCAATGGCTGCTACCATGTCGCACGAATCTCCCCAAATGCAACCGTCGCCGACCTCACTCCTTCACTCAATGCCAAGGTGTTGCGTGACCATGAACGAGAGACCCACAAGCTTTATCTCAAGGAACGCGGAAGGGGTATGTAAACTTTTGCATCTCCTCGTCTCTTCCTCATCTCCCTCTCAGAACGAGTGCTGGCTCCGACAGAGCGCCCCGCTGCCATCACCCGTCGCCGTTTGGAACAAGCCGGTTATGATCAGCTCGACAGTCTCGATTACCTCGCGGCCGAGGATATGACGTTTCTGCTCAAGTTTGTGTACAAAAGCCAGCTGCTCGGCCCAGCAGTATGTCATGTCGCCGAGGCCCTCGGTCTATGACTGACATTTTCCAGGCGGAAGATTTGAACCTTGACAATTTTGAATATGTAGATCTCACGGGATGTGGTCTGCCAACCATACCTGTCGTCTTTCATAAGAATGCAGCATTAATCGTATACCTCAATCTTTCACGAAATCCCATGGTGGAGATACCCCTCGATTTCATCCAATCATGTACCATTTTACGCGAACTCCGTCTGTCGAACATGGCGATGAAGAAAGTACCTCAGAGCGTTCGGCACTCAGCAAGCCTGCATCGGTTGGATCTCTCATGTAACCGTATCGTCGATCTCGATGACGCGGCGCTTGACCGTATACCCGAACTGAGCATCCTCAAGCTCCAAAATAATCGTATGGAACAACTTCCTTGGTATTTTCCACGGCTGCGGATGCTCAAGGCTTTGAACATATCCAATAACAAATTCAGTGAGCTACCCTCCGTCATCTGCGAGATGCCCGCCCTTCTCGACCTCGATATATCGTTTAATATGATTATCGAACTCCCGGAGGACATTGGCCGGTTGACTGCGCTCCAGCAGCTTATTTTCGTCGGAAATCAGGTATCGAAACTTCCAGAACAGTGCTGCCAACTTGTCAACCTCCGAGTTCTCGACTGTCGACGAAATAACATCGTTGATCTTTCCGTCGCTTACAAACTCCCCAAACTGGAGACATTTTTAGCGGACCACAACGCCATACATGCGCTGGATCTCTCTCATGGACCACATAATACGACCATCCTCGACGCCTCATTTAATGACATTACACTTCTTAAGCTGCTCCCTTCTGTACAGACACCTTTTAAGCTTACCTCCCTTGACGTCTCCCACACAAAACTCTCCTCTCTTGACGACTTTGCATTATCACATCTTTCTGCGCTTCAAACCCTGAAACTAGACCACAACCTATTCCGAACCCTTCCTGACTCCCTTGGGGAGCTCAGTCACCTCATCACGCTCTCCTGCTCTGACAACCATCTCGATGCTCTCCCAGAAACTATTGGCTCGCTCCGACGGCTTGAAACTCTTGATGCGCATAATAATAGCCTCCGGCGACTGCCTGTCTCCCTCTGGAATTGCCCTTCGCTCGTCTTGATCAACGTGACGTCCAACCTGATCGATGCATGGTGCGATCCACCAGATTCGTCCCTCCTTCACCCCCCCCCTTCTGGTATATGTCTTGAAGTTCCGCCGACTCCGCCAGGATCATGGTCCCACTTTCAGATTGCGAGAAAAGCATCGAGTGCGACAGTACACACCCCATCTGGCCGACCTTCCCCACCACTCGCGTATTCACTCGAGAAACTCTACGTGGGCGAGAATCGCCTTACAGACGATTGTCTACCGCCGTTTACGATCCTGAAAGAGCTAAGGGTGCTCAACCTATCCTTTAACGAACTACAAGAACTCCCTTCCTCCTTTCTTCGCAACCTCACGAAACTTGAGGAACTCTATCTAAGCGGGAATCAGCTGACGAGCATACCGACGGAGGATTTGCCTAGGCTGACGAAGCTGAGCGTCTTGTTTCTCAATGGCAACAAATTGCAGACGCTGCCCCAAGAGTTGAACAAGGTGCAGAGTCTGACTGTAATCGATGTAGGGAGCAACGCGCTGAGGTATAACATCAATAATTGGGAATTCGATTGGAATTGGTAAGTTTCTCTCTTTTACAAGGGTTGGCTTAATGGACCAACCGACTGATACTGTCGTACGTCAGGAATTTCAATCAAAACCTCAAGTATCTCAACCTGTCCGGAAACAAGAGGCTCGAGATCAAGCCTCCCACTACAAAACACGTCTCAGAGGGTGCAGAGACTTGTTGTGGACTTGCTGAATTTTCTGGGTTGACTTCGTTGCGGGTCCTCGGACTCATGGATGTCACGACTACCTTTTTGCCCAACATCCCTGAGGAAAGCGAGGACCGACGTGTCCGAACGTCACTCTCAGAAGTGAACAAAATGTCGTATGGGATCGCAGACAACCTCGGGAGCACCGGCTATCTCACCATGTTCGATCTCGTTCAGCCTGAGTTCCGAGGACACCAGGACGAAGCCGTGTTTGCAATGTTTGGACGGTCAGACGTGGGCCAGAACAATAACCATCTGTCCAAGTATCTCCATGACAACTTTCTATCGCAGCTTGGCGTCCAGTTAGGTCAGATGGATCAGGCAAAGAACGAAACAGTCCGGGATGCGCTGCGTCGGACATTCCTGAGGCTCAATAAGCAGCTGCACGATACCCTCTACGCCGGAAACCCGTCAAGTCGAAAAATGTCGCAGGTGAGCGCATCGACGGCGGGCACGAGTTCATACGAGAATTCCTACCGTGCGGGGGCATCCGGGATCGTGCTATACTTTGCTGGGAAAACGATGTACGTGGCGAACACGGGCGATGCGCTTGCGGTGGTTTCCATGCAGGGATCTGCCGAGCTGTTCTCGAGGAAGCACGACCCGTTTGATCGGCGTGAGGCGGAGCGTATCCGGACGGCCGAGGGATGGATCTCACCCAAGGGCCTGGTTCACGAGGAAATCGACACGTCGCGTGGCTTTGGCTACTTTTACCACTTTCCCGTGGTGAATGCGCGACCGCACGTGGAGGAACGCCAATTGACGGAACAGGACGAGTTCGTGATCATTGGGAACCGGGGTCTGTGGGATTTTATCTCGTATCAGACAGCGGTGGACATTGCACGGTCAGAGATTGCTGATCCGATGATTGCGGCGCAGAAGTTGCGGGATTTTGCAGTCAGCTATGGGTCGGACGGGAGCACAATGATTATGGTCATATGTGTCGCGGATTTGTTCCGCACCAAGAAGCAGCCAGTGGCCGATTCATCGATGGATGTGGAGACGTATAGCACGCTGAAAAAGCGAGGAGTCAAGAAGACGGACATCCAGGACCGTACGATCGCTCGATTGGACTACGAGGTGTCGCCTCCGACGGGTCATCTGTGTCTCGTGTTCACCGACATCCGGAATTCGACTCAGCTGTGGGAGGCGAACGCGGGTATGCCGACTGCGATGCGTCTGCACAATGGCCTCTTGCGTCGACAGCTGCGTATATGCGGTGGGTACGTCGTCAAGACGGAAGGAGACGCGTTCATGTGTTCGTTCCCGACTACGTTGGCTGCGTTGTGGTGGTGCTTGATCGTCCAGGTTCAACTCATGCACGAGCCATGGCCGCTGGAAATTCTCGAGTGTGAAGAGGGTAAAGAGGTGTGGGATGCCCAAGGTAACCTGATAGCGCGGGGACTCTCGGTGCGTATGGGCATGCACTGCGGCGCACCCGTTTGTGAGCCCGACCCAATCACGAACCGGATGGACTACTTTGGCCCGATGGTCATTCGCGCTGCACGTATCAGTGGGATTGCTGCCGGGGGGCAGATCATGTGCAGTGCCGATGTCGTCCGGGAGATCAACGCCAGTATCACTGAAACTGGCCCTCACACTGAATACTCTGAATTTCAACCCTCACAAGCGGTCGAGGCGATCCGGCGGATGAAGATCGAAGTGACCCCGGTGGGAGAGTTTAAACTCAAGGGTCTCGAAATTCCCGAGATGGTGTCGTTGATCTATCCGGCGTCTCTCGTGGGACGGCAGGACATGGACCTGACCGGGGGGTCAGTGAGCACGTCGGTGTTGCCGCCTGCCAAGGTACAGTGGAGCATTGGACAGGTGAGGGAGTTGGCGGTGTTGTGTCTCCGCTACGAAGCACTGGCGAGCGCGCGCGTTTTTCGCCCCTTTCCGAAACGCAAAGACAGCATTCCACCGCCGCCACACCAGTCGTCCCCACCAGGGTCGGAGGCTCCAGAACACGAAGTATTCGAGCCGTGCTACATGTACGGCGATCCAGATCAACTGTTGCCCCCAATGCATGACAAGATGGGCGAACTGGAGATCATGATGGTGTTGGATTCATTGCTCACGCGGCTCGAGAACGCGGCCTCGGCGATGACGATGGCGGTGATGGCCGAGCGTGCGGAGATGGCGCAGGCGCGTGGGGGACTGGACGAACGGACGTTGAGTTTGTTTTCGTCGCTGATACTTCGCTGATGATCGTTCTTTGGCGTTATGTTATTCTCTTTTTCTATTTGCCTTGCTTGGACCTCTTCTTCCTCTCTTTCTTCTTTTGTGCCATCATTGTATGTAATTGCACACCTGGGTCCATCATCGTTGTTTGCGTACATAGTATTTATCATCTAGGGCTTTCTGTCACTTTTCTCCTTTTCTTTCTTTTTTCCGCTTTGATTGTTGTAACGATTGTCGAGTCGTATGTGTGGATCCAAAAGGCAACGAGTGTCAATCGCATCAATCCGCGTCCGATTCTGAACTACACGGTTAAACCGTATTGCATTTCGCCATTACCGCCTTCAATTACTATTACCTCCCTTTGGTCACTACTACTGCTGGACAAAGGTCGAAGCTACAATGGGACATCTACCAATTGCTGACCTCGTCCACGCCATCTCTCGATTTATTCGGCCATAGTGTGTTCAGACACCAAAAGGAAATCTACACCTTGTATGACATGGCAGGTCGGCCGATCTCGCCTCTGCCATATGTCTATCGTACTGATATTATCCGTCGACGCGTTCAGCAATGTCTCCGCGCAAAACTCGCTCAAACATGGATCAAAAAGCTATCCGCTACGATCCGATCCGTCTGCATCGCACACGAGCAAGCGTTACGACCGGCAGTGCACCACACTCAGGCTGCCGGTGGCGAGCGACCCAGAGAGTCCTGGGACGACGCGCCGCGGCGGTGTGCGCGTAGCAAGGTCGGAACTTCGAGAAGCACTGCAACGATGATTGAAAAAAAAAAAAAAAAACCCTGGTACGAGGGTGGGGGAGCTGACAGCGTCGTGTCCCCGTTGTTTCTCGAGGGAGTTCGAGCGATGTAGGCTACACGCCTTTTTTTTTCTGTACTCTTACACGAAAGCCTGAGGACGGTTTCCCCATCGTCACCCCCCACTGGAACCAGTCGCCCTAGCGAGATCATCGATCATCCCAGGTGTTGTGTTGTTATTCTTCGTACATAGTCAAACGGACACGGACTCTTCTGGATTACATAATTCTCGGGTAGATAAGGTAGATTTCGACACGTCTCTACCTCAGTCACGGACTCCGTCCCGTACTGAGGTGAGATCAGTCCATTCACCATTTGCACTTCATACTTACACACTGTAGTGTATTTCTACAGGTGTGCTAATATATAGTCACGGACTCTGTCCCGTACTGAGTGTATTTCTACACCAGGTCCCCAGCAGGGGCTTAAAATTGGAAGGTCTAGTAGCTATTTCCTACTAGGCCGTATGATGACCATCTTCGATCACTGAAGATGGGGCATAGGTAAGCTCTGATGTGCTGCATTGTTCACTCTTGTCCGGCGCACAAGCCGTGCCAATGGAATATCCAAATCGTCAAAGCCAAGCAGGTTCTGTAGAACAGAGGATAGGGATATAAACTCTGTGTCGAGGGAAACGCGAAAGGTATGGGTCGAGACTATCACACACCATTCATCAGCAGTTTTTCACAAAGACGAGTGCTTGCGCAATAGAGCATCGAGTGTGTGCAATTCAGACTCGCGACAGTGTAACACAACACGAGCAATCCAGTAAGCTCGGCGATACAACTACTTTACAACATCCGAGCTTAGTAGTGCGATGTACAAGAAACAGAAATCAAAAGGAGCGCATACTCTTTTTTTCTTTCTTTCCTTCCTTCTTTTTTTCTGCTTTTATGAAATACAAATAGGAAAGCTTACGCGATGCTGTTGGTGAAGAGAGGTCGGTGGGTTTACTCGGGTTTCGCGGCAAGCGCAACCTGTCCGGCAGGGAATTGTGGGGAACCCGCGTAAGCCCAGGGCTGGGGCCCTGCACTGGGGAACGTGGGAAGTGGAGCAGGGTGGGGTCCAAGCCCGATATAAGGATAGTGTTTCCCGACATAGAACGGCCAGTTGTCACTCTCGGTAGTGGGTTGTTGTGCAAGGTGTATCACCGGTCTAGATTACAAATCGGTGTTGAACGCCGCGGTCGCGCAGATGGTGGAGTGAACATGACTTACGATAGTTTGGCAACTTCTGTGATCGCCAACCTGATCTTGACGCTCGGTGGCGGAATCTTATTGCCGCCGTCGCACCAGGTAACGGTCAGAGTGAGGTTTGTCGAACTACCAGGAGTAGCACCAGTGAAGTGGCAGCCCGCATACTGGACGGAGCCGTCAGTTACTTCAGACCACACCCCTCAAGCATTTTAACCCACCGCGGGAGACTCAGTGCCAATGGGGAGGTTCTAATGAACGAGTCAATGTCAACAGGAAGGGAACAAGGGGATGAAGTACAACCTCGAAGCACAGACCGTTAGGGAAGATTTCGTTGTTGTCACAGGTCAGAGTCCCTAAGATATGATACGTGTCAGTTTGCATGACAGGGAACTTGGGACGACATACATTTAGAGCCAGGTGGGATGATCGGGTTGTCACATTCGATAATGATGGTCCAGAAAGTGCTGCGGAACGAGCCATTTGGAATGAAGAGCCGAGTCCCGCAAGTCCACGTCCAGCACTGTTGCCCGGGATTCCGTTTGTAGGGTTGCCAGTTAATATTTCTCGTGCACACAAGCGGGTTAGACGCCATCCAGTTTGCGAAGTCTTGTACTGAATGGAGTGAGCACTAAACCAGCATGCAGTACTCGGAGTGAATACGAACTGGTCTTAAAATCATCCTCTTGTTCGCTCGGCCAGCTCGGGAACACGGGCGAACACTTGCGCTTCTGACGTACCTCTGCAACGAGGCAGTAGTGCGGCCGAGCCATCCATGATGGGCCACCAACATTGCCTGGGTTCGGATTGGGCGGCGACTTGATGTCCAACGGTTTGTTAAACAGGTAGAACTCATTACTGTCGGCAACGGAGATTCTCTGGTGGTTGATGTGACCGTCCTCACCCAAGAGCTTGCCTTGTATTCCTTGGGTGGTATACTGAGATGGGTGGAGGATCGGATTTCCAAGGATGGCAAAGATCCTCGTCTGAACATCAATGTCCGCCATGGTGCTGTGTCCACGGATGAAAATATAGTTGTTCGCGTCTCCGACGAGCCCAATTTGGTGGTCCTTCGCATAGTCTACATTCGGGTCCTGGAGAGCATTCCACAATCCTGGCGTGGTGAGGTCTGCGTTTGTACCGATGGGCTGGATGTCTGTCATGTAATTGGTACCATCGAGGGCACAGAAATCAAAAGTGACACGCACCAGGAGTATACCCGTATGGATGAGTATGCGGAAAGTGATTTGGGTCGCCTATCTGGGCTCTGAACCACCAGCCCGTGGCTGCCGGTTTCGTGATGGGAATTGCCGCGCAGTTCTCCTCACGAGGACAACGACAGCCATCATCACGAGGGCAGTTCTTGAACTCTCTCAGCTGCACGGCAGATGGACTAGCGAATCGTAGATTACGCGTCGAGTGAGGATCGAACACGACGTTCAGTGCACCCAGTAGGTTATCGGGTGCCTTCGCGCCTAAGGCAGTCATTAGTAGACCTGGTCCCGACTTCCCGAACTTGAGGACCTTGAGAGATAGACCAGAATAAGGCTCGAAGAATGAATTGTCCGCGGGAGAAAAGATGTTCAGAGTCAACATGCCGTCATAAAGTGGATCGAGCGTGATAGGCTGGTGTTTCTCGAATGACGACAACGGCGTGCGTGGTATCACTATCTTCCCCTGGCAGTCGAATAAGGAGACCTCCAATCCAGGAGGAATTGGAGCGCCTTCATGCGCCTGTGTAGATCAGAGTCAAGGTGATGGTACACACAAATGTACAATGGAACTTACATCGAGGCGGAAACTGACCGACACAGGCGATTTACCGAACATCCGCAGTCGAGTGTGGGCTGAAACTTGCTTCAGTGTAGGGTCTGCGACAATTACCTAGGAAGTAGTTGGCTTGCTCTGCTTTCAAGAAAGTGAATATAAAACTTTACGTTGTAGAAGGTGAAGTTATCGCCTCCGCGCAGAAAAGAGAGGAGGTCGTCCGCATCGAACTGCTTGGAATCAAACGATGGAAGTGGCTCATACTCTTGCAAGTTCTTGTTCGCGTGGACGGGGTCGTGTTTAAATACGTTGGCAACCAAAGAATAAGTGTTTCCTGCGGTGTGAGCTGGACGGAACCAAAAAGGGTCCCCGGAAGCACCTACAGTCCGGATCAGCATCTGTTTCGATAGAAAGGACGTAGGATGCCTACGCGGGCCTGGAGTGTCCCCACCCGAAATCACCACCGGACCGGACGGGACAGGGTTTATCTTCAACCATACTTGCGGCCACAAGATCAGCTCGCTTGGAAAGGCTCTCAATGTAGCGATGTGGGGCCCGCCGGAGCCATGCCCGCGAATGTAGACGTGGTTAACATCACCACCAACGACAGGCATGCCTGTGAAACCACGCCAGGACGCAGGATGAAGGAGTTCATCCTTCTCAGCCTTCGCTCCGTAGAGCGGTATGATATCAGGGGACTGTACAACAGTAATATCAGTTTCACTATGCTTTCAAGTTGTGTGTTCCGGGAACGACATACGAAAGACAAGGCTTTGGAGTATTTCTGGGGGTGCTGCAAAGCATCATCGTCGGGATCTAAAATTGACCTTAGTATGATAATGTAGTCTGATGGGATGAGGAAAGCAGACAGTTTCTCAGGGTGAGAGTCCCGTTGACAGGGGCTTTGGACATTGTACCAGTTGGAGTTATGTGCAAAATCGGGAGATGAAAGAGCAAGTTAATCGCTTACTGATGGACAGGGGAAAACACGCTTGCCTTTATACCTCTCGGACACTCCTACAAGACAAACCTGGTAATTGCCATTCAGAAACGCGGACAATGGGAAGCGGGCTGCTGGCTGCCATTCTGTGGGAATGTACACTGTTTACACAATGTCCCTGACTGAAGGAAGGTTGGATTCAATAACGGGCGCATCCAATGAAAAACCCAGGTGACGTACATTTCCTCAATGCTGAAGACATTTTTGTCCTGTCGTTGTATTGCAAATACGTTTATGAACCACTGTTATATTCGAGTCTGATTCTAAGAATGAGAAGAATCCCGTATGTTTCCTCCCCCAGTCTGCAGAAATCTGGTCAATGGCATAACCATCGGTCTGGTACGATAAATTCGCAGGCACATGAAAAGAAACAACATACGCTAGCTGAGTGCCAAGGATATAATGGTCGTGTCGTAAACATAGCGCATGGATCACTGGCGCACCTGAACCTCAATCTGGTGGATTTGATCCGAAGAGAGGCTTCGTGTGTGTCTGTATCACAAGATACACTCCGGAGATGGACCTGCAGAAACACAAACACCTGTTAAGGGACTCATTTACTCACACAATGAAAACTGAACCTCGAGTACAACCCAAGACGGTAGTCCTCATAGCGCCAATCCCTGACATCGCTTTGTGGGTATTTGCTACCGCCGGCAGCCGGGACACTCGCGGGAAGCAAGAAAACCTGATGTAATATTGATGGCGCCAACAAACCTATACTTGACCTAGGAAGAACACTCTGTCCTGCGCAACGTTTGCATTAGCTGAGAACCCTTCCTTATGGATGCGACTGACGAGGTGAGGACTAAGTGTTGAATAATTGAATACGGAGGAACCAGGAGGGTCGATGTCGAATCCGAAACTGGCAACAGAAACACTATTCGGTTCAACCGCTCTGTGCCCCCCTTGAATCACAAGTAAATGCAGTGTTGATGTCGGTCCTTGACAGCAGTATCTGAGAGCTTGGGTGAGCTGTGCCTGTATGTACGTACTACATCCCACTGATTGCCTTCCAGTTATCAGGGCTCATATGTTTGCGATATCCCAAATTTGGCGTTTCGCATTCAAACGCTGAGCATCGACCCTCACATGTATTCCATCGTCACCTTCCAGATGTACCCAACTCAATCATCCAAGCCAGCCAAGGCTGCAGTGTATTACCGACTCGGAGCTAACGGAGTTGCCGCACAGGACGAACCGTTTGATGATGTATCATAGTGCGGCGACTTCTTGTATATGACAGCGCTTCTGATCGGTGAAGCAATACTCTGGTTTCCCAACTCCATGGTATCGGTGTCATCAATGTTGGCATAACGTTCGCGAGTCGTGAGGGGCATCCTAGTTGCTCAGGGTTTCCCGCAAACGTCACCGGGGTGGCTCATGTCCTCAAAGCTGTGCTATTGATGGGCGCCATGAGATGCACCATCATCGTTCTTTTCCAAGTAATTCATGAGTACTTGAGGTTCGTGGAATTAGCAACTGGTGATTTTCTCGTATTTCATGAATAAGGGTCAGAAGTTGATCACTATCATTGCTCCATCTGAGTGCCGCAGGACCTCGTTATAGGAGCCTTAGCAAGCGTTTACGAGTAAATAAAAATATCATCTTTTACACACAGCTGTACGTTATTATCTCCAGTGTGTGAGTACGAAATTATGGACTGTGATGTGATCGGATGCGCCCATGATCCAGCCGACTTTCTTCCCGTAGTGGTGTTTCCGTCGGAGTAGCACTTAGCCGGCCGTGGCGCGGTGGGCTGAAGTCATCAGTCGTTCATCCACTGCGGCCCCAGGCATGAAATTACATGTAGCAACGTAACATCTCTTTCTGAGATAGAGCTTGAAGAACAGATTCGAGTGTGCATCATTCAGCGACATGAATCATCAATGCGCCCACTTTCCGGTTCTCCATTATCACCGCCGATGTCACATTCTGTGAGAATCGAATATAATACCATCATGATTTCCAGTTAGCCCATCCTGCATCGGAGGTAACGACTGAGCGGATCGTAGTGTATGCATGCTGTACGGCTCGAACTGTTCGTTTTCCGGACACTAAATGTTGACCAAGTGGTTCAACTGAGATGGCGGTAGAACGCTGTCCCTGTGCTTTGAATGGGGGAACATGTGTACTTGTGAGTACTCCACAACGGAGATACTGGCACAATACTGCTGACTTCATTGCAGTCGCTTGTCTTTGACGTCCATGAGACCGAAGACGCACAACTGAGTTAACGCGACAAGGCTGCAACCAGTCTCCGGCCCATTTGAGACATGCTTTGCGGTAGGAACCTCGAACACGGGCCTCTTTTTGTGGACGAGTTGAGGTTCTTGAGATGATGATTATTCAATTTGACATCCCTGGCGCATAACAGCATCAGGCGGTCATGATACACGTCAAGAATTCCGAGCCGTCGGAACAAGCTGTATCTATCATGAATGGAGGGTATGATGAGATAAAGTAGCCCCCAGGGATTCAGGAAGGGTTCACAATAAACTGGGTCCATTTCAGGGTCAGATTGTTGAGGGTGCTCACGCTATGATCCTCATGAGAAGTTCAACGTATGTACGGCGTTGCAGTTCAACATAAGTCTCTCCAGTGGGAATACTGCCAATATTATTTCTTCACTGTCAGCGTTGTACAGTACATTCATAAAAGCATAGGATGCTTTACCCATCACATGTTCCGATATATGCTGCATGAATCGTCCCTCTGACCGTTAGTGTTGTACATATTTAGATGACTTCTGTACTCACCGCTTGTACAACATTTGCTTTCTACTACACCATCCGTCCAATTTCTCTCTGTACTAACGCGGCATGTGACACTGACCAGATGAAATGTCTGCCTTGGCTCTTCTCGTCTCAGCGCTGCCAGTTCACCAGTTCAGTTGCTTTCTCATACCCAGTCACTATTTGGCGTTATCGCACAACTGCTCAATTACCATACAAGTCCTCGCTCGTTCATCGCCACCCACTTCTCTTGGTGACTATGGTACCTAAACCCACCTCACAGCTCGCTGGCCACGCACTGCCTTAGACTTGGACCCGAACAGCTGCCTGGGCTCTGCACACATCATCTCCTGTGCCAAGTGCATTCTTAGACAGCCTCAGATATATCTACGATTTCTACATCAACTACTCCTTCTCACCAATAGTATCCCACCCCCACGGGCAATGCTTCTACCGATGGTGGGAAGAAACATACGAGCTTCTTCTCAACAATTTATCAGAATCAAATCTGGAGGTGCCAGTGGTCCATGCATTCGATATCTACTATATGACAATATACGTTACGAATGTCAACGGGCATGCCACAAACCAGAACGTTTAGTGACAGCCGTTTCTCATTGGATGCGCTCGTTATTGAACCCGCCATTCCTCCTATCATGAACCAAGCTCGTCTACTGTATGTGCCGTCACTGTGATCTGAGTTTATGTCTTTTCCGGATAGAAGATCTGAACTCTCATGACTTTTGAATATGTAGACCTCAGGGGATGTGGTCCGCCCACCGCCCCCATCTGTCATAAGATTGTGGCATCGCCCGGACTCAAAATACATTGGGGGTTCTTCGGTGGAAGACTGACCAGATGATGGGGACAACGTCTGGGAGACTTGCATCAAGTTGGCATGGAGACCGATCATCCCCCTGCATTTGACTGACCGAAGGCAATGGCTTCTGCTATGTCCACTATCACTCCGTACCTCTCAAAGCAACTGCAGTAAGATTGTTTGACCCTTCAGTGGATGAAGCGCAAATGGCTTGCAATCGAGGGCAACAATCCTATCGAAGTTCCCTAATCACCTGAGATGGATATATCGTTTGGAGACAGAATGTCCCATCATCAAGACACTCCCACCTGCTTTCCTTGCAGACTTTTGGGTAGCCTTTTAGAGCCGGCTTTCTCACCCTTGGTCCCCACCTGATGATGTTGCAGCATTCAGCATGGCAGGAAAGGTGTTAGCAGACAGGTTCGAGGAGTTGACTTCGCACATTCACTGCACCGTCGAATTACTGGCTCGCTGGAGATCAGCACGATCGAGCGCTCTCTCCTTCAACATTGAATTGCTGTGCCGTGACAAATCTGCGTACATCCCAACAACCGAAAGCCCGCGGACTGTGTCGCCGACACGTACTGATCAAGGGTGGTGTCACTGTGTCGGTGTCGAGGTGGGTGAAGTACTAGTGCGTCTTGGTCAAGGACACATAAAGAGGTGGATGATTAGGAAGTGATGCCAATGATGGAGATAGTATAAGTTGAAGGCAAATGTAGCCGAAGAATATAGGCATTCTCTCGAGTCTGCCAAAATTGGTCAATTCCAGGCTATGCATGCGTGGGCCCGAGCCCTGCATGATTCAAGTGTTGTACATCCAGAGGCCAAGGATAGAGCACTGGTTTCTGGAAGAGCTTTCTAAACAGTCAAGACAAGACATCCCTGTGCGTCGCTATAGACAGTTGAGTGGACAGTTCGACTGAGATGAGTGCAAACTGCTGCAAAAAGTTGGGCCTGTGTTGTGTGGTGAATTCGGACCCTACCTGGCGGAGTGAAGTACACATTGAATGCCGGTATAGATATTAGACCCTGACAAACAGTGCCCCAAGAGCGAAAGTGCATCAAACACTCAATAGAATTTTCAGTGACCCAGACTCTTGGTGCGGTGGTCCCTTTGCCCAATGTCGACATACTATTTGGTTCTGTCTAGCGATGTCTTCAGCTTCAGGGCGCAAACATTCGTCACAGTGCGAATTGACAAAGTCTGGCGAATGGAAAAGAAACTTGAGATGGTGATAAGTGGTAAGTAACCATGGTTGGGCTGAGACTTTGAGACGCCGTGTCGAGTTGCTCTGACGAGATATTCATGTGCCTTCTTCCGACCTCTCTACCTCATGGCAGTTCCGAGAGACCAGTCATCATCGCGAGTGAGATCAACATCTCACTTCGGATCTAGTGCTTCACTGGAGCTCCATTCTGAGCGTGATAAGAGGTCGGACGTGACAAGAGAAATCGCATCTCTGGTTCAATGCATGCAAACTTGAGCATCACGCAAACCTACTATGTGAACTTTGTGCTGCGTGAACCATGCAGACTTTGACTGGCTGCATATCATCAACACCTACGCCGACACGGCCAGACAGAAAACCCCCCTTCGTTGCATCTCGTCTTCGTTTGCAATATGCAAATCTTCAATACATTTCTCCTCTCCAAGTCCGACGGGCTGATGATCATCCTTTCAGATTGAAAGAAAGGTATCGAGTGCGACGGTACACGTATCATCTAGTTGACCTCCCCCACCGCTCGGATATCCGCACAAGAAACTGTGCACAGGCGAGGATCAGCTCATGCAGTGCCAAAGTAAGACTTTGCCATCTAAGTACCGCTGGCACATGGCCTATCCTCTCGGATATAGAAGAACTCTGACAAATGAGTTGAATACGAAATGCGAACGTCTGATTAGCACGGTGATTCCGTGTTCGTCATCGAGTTCAGATGACTGCTTCCAACTATTTGGGACAAGAACTCGGTGTGCTAAACATTTCTCTCTCTGTCTCTCTCTCCTCAATGAGGCTACTTTTTTCATCGCAATCTCACTCTCCACCACTCTGTTCAATTCCTTTAAACTGGGTACATGCCTTGTACCGGAAAGAACTGCCACTTAGTTTCAGTCGACATGGGGATTGTCACACACTAATCCCTAGCCGTTTGCCTGGTGAAAAAAAAAGACGAAGAGCTATCCAGCCCATCGCAGCAGAATAAAAACAACACAAGCAACTCAGTAAATTCGGCGATGTGACTACTGTACAACAACCGAGCTAGTACAACGCCTTCCATCATATTTCACAACACAAGCTGCCCAGCAAACCCGGCAATACGACTATTTACAATAACCAGGTTGGGAGGACGACATACAAGAAGTCAAGACTAAAGGAGAGCATACGATTTTTTTTTTCTTTTTGTTTTTCATTCTTTTTTTCTGTTTTTCTGCAGTAAATTCAATAAATAGAAAAGCTTACACAACACCGCGTTTGCTTGAGAATCGACAGGTTTACTCGATCTTTGCGGCAAGCGTGACCTGTCCGACAACGAAATGGGGGGAGCCTGCGAGAGGCCAGGTGTTGGGTCCCGCACTCGCAAATGTGGGAAGCGGGGCAGGGTGGGGCCCAAGCCCAATGTAGGGATACCCCTTCCCAACATAGAATGGCCAGTGGTGGCTCTCGGTGTGAGGATCCTGCGCGAGGTGTATGACAGGGCTAGATTGCAAATCCGAGTTGAATGCCGTGAACGGTGCAGGCAAATCGGAGAAAACGCGACTTACGATAATTTGGTAATTTCAGTGACGGCCAGCTTGATCTTGATGCTTGGTGGCGGGATCGTAAGGCCACCGTCACACCAAGAGACCATCAACGTGAGGTTGGGTGTGCGACCCGGAGTGGCTCCAGTGAAGTGGCAGCCCGAAATCTGGTCAGAACGTCAGTCATTCATGCACATATGCTTCAGTCATCTGTACATACCCCCGGAGACTGATCACCGATAGGAAGATCCTAAGCGAGGTGTCAATGTCGAGGTACAGAAAATGAAACAAAACCCCTCAACCTTGAAGCACAGACCGTTAGGGAAGATCTCGTTGTCGTCGCACATCAGAGACCCTAGAAAAGAAATAGATGAGTGACAGGAAACTCGGTTGCTGAAACAACTGACATTGGGAGCCGGGTGGGATGATCGGATTGTCACACTCGACGATGATGGTCCAGAAAGTGCTGCGGAATGAGCTATCCGGGATAGAAAGCTGGGTCCCACAGGCCCACGTCCAGCACTTCTCTCCGGGATTGGGTTTGTACGGCTCCCAATTGATGTTTCTTCCACAAACAAGAGGAGTGCGTGCGAACCAGCTCTGGAAATCTTGCACTGCGTCGAGTGAGTACTAAGCTGGTGCAGGCGACTCGAAGTGGAAACACGAACTGGTCCTAAAATCTTCCACTTGCTCGCTCGGCCAGTTAGGATACACCAATGAGCACTTGCGCTTCTGACGCGCTTCCGCAATAAGGCAGTAATGCGGCCGGGCCCCCCAAGATGGACCAGGGGTATTGCCAGGATTGGGGTTGGGCGGAGCTTTGATGTTCAATGGTCTGTTGATCAGGTAAAACTCATTGGGGACTGCCACAGAAATGCTCTGCTGCTCTGCTAGCTCATCTCCGCCCAATACATGGCCTTGGACGCCACCGGTTGTGTATTGGGATGGGTGGATCAATAGATTTCCTAGAGCGGCAAAGACTCTGGTCTGGACATCAATGTCCGGAATAGTGCTATGTCCGCGAATGAAGATGTAATTGTTCGCATCTCCAACAAGCTCGATCGACTTTTCCTTCGCATAATCGACGTTCGGGTCCTGGAGAGCCTTCCATAAGCCGGGTGTCGTCAAATCTGTGTCTGTACCAATGGGCTGAATGTCTGCTCTGTTATTAGCATCTAGAGCATGCAAAAATTACATGGGACACACCAGGAGAAATCCCAAACGCCTCAGCATGTGGGTAGTGATTGATGTCGTTCATCTGAGTTCGGAACCACCAGCCTGTGGCTGCCGGTGTCGTGGTAGGAATTGCCGCACAGTTCTCCTCGCGAGGACACCGACAGCCATCATCACGAGGGCAATTCTTGAACTCTCTCAGCTGCATGGCAGATGGACTAGCGAATCGCAGATTACGTGTCGCATGGGGTTCAAACACGACATTTAGTGCACCCATTAGGTTGTCGGGTGTGGCTTTTGAGTCTGCGGCGGCCAGTAGCAGACCCGGACCCGATTTCCCGACCTTGAGAACCTTGAGAGAGAGGCCAGAATAAGGTTCGAAAAGCGAGTTGTTTTCCGGAGAATGTACATGAAGCGTCAATATGCCGTCATAAAGGGGATCGAGCTGAATGGGTTGGTGTTTTTCAAATGATGATAACGGTGTGCGCGGTATTGCTATCTTCCCGTGATCGTCAAGTAAGGACACCTCCAACCCAGGAGGAACTCGTGCGCCTTCGTGGCCCTATATGACTTGAGTCAGGATGATTATGCGTAAAAACGTACAACGAACTTACATCCAGACGGAACCTAACTGACACATTTGATTTACCGAACATCCGGAGTCGGGTATGGACAGAAACATGCTTCAGTGTAGGATCTGCAACGACCACCTGGGTAATAATTAACTGAAGTTCATTCTAGCAAAGAAAGCGTGAGGCTTTACATTGTGGAAAGTGAAGTTATTGTGCCCATGCAAAAAAGAGAGGAGGTCATCCGCATCAAATTGCTTGGCGTTAAACGACGGCATCGGCTCGTATTCATGCAAGTTCTTATGTACATTGGCAGGGTCGTGCTTGAAGACATTGGCCACCAAGGAGTATGCATTTCCTATGGTATGAGGTGGACGGAACCAAAGTGGGTCCTCGGAAGCATCTAAAATCCTGATTAATGACACTACCCGAACGAAAGTCTGTATATGCCTACATGGACCTAGGGTGTCTCCACCCGGAATCACTACTGGGCCAGACGAAACAGGGTTTACCTTCGACCACACTTGTGGCCACATGATCAATTCGCTTGGAAAGGTTCTCAAGGAAGCGACGTGTGGTCCTCCAGATCCATGGCCCCGAATGTATACATGATTGACGTCGCCTCCGACGATAGGCATGCCTGCATAGCCACGCCAGGAAGAGGGATGAAGGAGTGCGTCCTTCTCAACCTTCGCACCGTAGAGCGGTATGATATCGGGAGACTGTACAATAGCGCGACATTAGTTTCACTACATTCATGTTGGCTAGGTGGGAATATGGCATACAAAGGACAATGCCTTGGGGTACTTCTCTGGATGCTTCAGAGCATCGTCGTCTGGATCTAAATTGGACTTCAGTACGGCACTATGGTCCATTGAGACAAAGGACACGGACAGTTCCTCAAGACGAGAGTGCCAGAGTCTTTCGACATTGTACAAGTTGAAGGTCAAGATACACAAAAGATGAAGAAACGGAAGAGCAAGTCAATATACTGCTGATGGACAAGAGAGAATATAGCTGCTTTTATACCTCTTGGACTCTCTCATAAGACAGAACTGGTAATTGCCACCCACAAACGTTTACGCTGGGCTGTGTCTGGATAATTGCCATTTTGAAAGAATACAAACCTGCTGCACCATGTCCATGGCAGACGGAAGGCTAGTTTGACAACGGGCGCATCCAATGAAAAACGACTATGACTGCGGTATCCCGTTTGTAGTCTAGTACCAGCTGGCTAATGAACTTCTTCTCTGAAGTTAGCGTGACGACCACCGTGATATTCATAAACCCGTACCACATAGAGAGAAGATGACGTACATTTCTAAGCACCAAAAATATTTCCCTCGCACTGCGGACCGCTGGTGGCTCCCAGGCCAGTTCTGATGAGTTGATATAAAGAGGTGAGTGTATTTCTTGTAGCAAGTTGACTCGAGTCAGATGAGCTGGGAGATACCCTCCGAGCATCACGGGCCTGTAGTTGGCACTCATTTCCTCTACACGAGCAATGCGAGACTTGCCTGTTCCATGTGAACATTACCAAATGGATGGCTCTAAGAAGTACTGTGACTGTCAATGTGCTTCTCCTGGCGCCAATCCCTGAAACGCATCGAGGGACATCCTGGTCATATGCCAGGAAGTCGGGTGACGATATGTAAATTTTCCGTCCTGTGCGGCATCTCCATTATTTTGAGAATATACTTGGCTGTTGTATCTGTATCTGACTGCACACCAGAAGCTCTCTTCCCGTTTTATTTGACTGTATATCTCTGAAGCAGGTGGATGGTGTGAAAACATCTGAGTAAGTATTCGGGTTGCAAAGGTACCTTGAATGGCCGATCAATTCCAGCGCCAAATTTGGTGATGTACGTTTTGAGACAAACTGATTGTGTAATCATCGCCTCCGGAACTATGGACATGACAATTGGTCGTTGGTGCTTCCATGAACCAATTGATTGATTGCATCTGGTAGTGCAAAGGGTCTGTAACTCGGCGGCGTTCAGGACCTAGAGGACAATGGCAAGACCTTAAATCTCTATACCCACGACGCAGACTCTCGGTACAGCTGCAACACAAATCATTGTCGCATTTCTGTTAAGCAGCGAAGTATCAAGCCTCTGAATGTCACCGTACTTTCTTGCAGTCCTGCAGCGCTTCCTCCCGAGAAGTGAGGTACGAAGTGGGGATACAGCCAAAAGAGGAGGTCCGACGGTCCGACGGTTCAATAAGTCGCACAAGAGCATAAGTAAAGAAATCCTATCTGCAGCGCGCCACGCCCGGTCCATTGCTCCGCATATTATTAGCATCGAATATTTGACCTCCAAACTCTATCCAGGAAAGGATCATTGATCAAACTTGCCCTTGAAAAGGTCAAATGAGCCTGGGAGGATAGACAGCTTTAGACAGCTTGGGGCAACAATATGACTATTCGCATGAACCTGACGTGGAGCGCGAGCGAATATAACAGACAGCATGACACAATAGGCTACGGTGATGCGGGGTTCATCGACATTCAACTCTCGTTAACGAATTTAGGTGTAGCACCTTACGACATTTAATGCTGAGATGCCACTTATAGCGCCTTACGAGTTTTACCGCTGGGATACTATGATGTGATGGCGCCTTATGGATTTTGATGCTGGGATGCTATGATGTGAGTGGCGCCTTGCAGAATTTAACTTTGTGATATGCATAGCATCCTATGGCGTTTATGGCGGCGTGGACTTGCTAGAGTTATGAAGCGCCATGCTTCTTTGAACAGTTGTCTGACAAAACACGGGAGGCCGTAGCGAGTTAGGGTATGTTGTTTCGAAGCACAGGCACACTGGAACTTACCGACGTGAGAGTCGGTGCGCTGCTGCCGGCACCTGCGGGCTCGCCATCACCTTCTGATCAGAATGTAATGATACAGACCATTTTCAGACAGAGAATGCGCCACGAAAAAGGACCCTGGTGGAACAAGACTACCATGTTGGAGAATGTCAACTAAGCGAAGTAAGTATGAACTACACAAGTAAGTAAACAGTATGAAATGAATGGCTATAGTATTGCTTACCTCTAGTCATAGTGATGCGAGACTGGAGAGAGCGGAACAAACGATGCACATGTCTACCGCGCGTTGTTCATAAACGGAAACATAGTAAATGTACTAGTATCGTAGGAGAGTTAATGATATATCTTACGGACAGTCTGTTCTCCAACATACCATACTGCATGCCGTGAGGCATCCAAGAGCATTCGAGCTCTCTGACAACTCGGCAATCTCCATCCTTGAGATAAATGGTCCTTGTTGGAGTAGAATCATTCGTTACTGTACCCGCTTAGCTAATACAGCATTTATGCATCCTGTACTTCTTCGTCCACTATCGCGAGTAACCCGTGCTGCTTGCCACGCCTGATCAGCAAAGTCGTGATACCAGCACCCAACTTTTCAGCAGTCCTCACGTTTTACTACGTCTGATATGGGGAACTCACATCGATTTGATCACTTCAGTGCCAAGATCCCTTGGTGGGAACTACTGCGAATTATCCGTCAGCGAAGAACCACGGTCGGATTGGAGAGCAAACCACTTTGGGTCGCATGAAGTAAATCGAACCATGAGTCATAATAATGGCAGTGTTGCATTTATATCTGGCTCTATCGGCCCATGAGCGTTCCCATAGTCATGGTAAGTTGCCTGCTTACCCTGAAGCTCGCATTCTCAGTTGTGCTGGCCGGTGCTCCGTTCTGTGATTTGAACATATCTAGTCACCTACGGATTATACTAGATGGGAGACTCCAATTTTCTTGTCATATGTGAAACGAAGTCTTTACTAAAGGAGTTCACAACAAAAATACTAGTTAGACACTTCGCTGTTAGAAGTTGACTTTGATAGATAAACTGAAGTGGAGTTTCAAACCACCAGCCTTCAACTAGGTGTCAGATCCATCCCTACTTCGAATCTGGTACACAGGAATACAAGCGGCCATGTGAACTGCACATAGTATATGCACTGTCCTCGCTCTGGCTACCGATGTATTCTCCCAAAGGGACCCCAAGACCTCACCATGAGGTCTGACGGCTCAAGATTGTATGCAGACATGGACAGTAGGTTCAGATTTTGGATGAATTGCACCTCGCTGAATCGAGTCACATAGAGTAAAGTTACATACAGGTCATCTGCAGAACATTGATAATCCAGAATCGTACATCTCATGGTCACCAAAGAGCTCGATAAAGAATGATTGGGTACCCCTGGTGTCTCCATACAGGAGAGCCACTCCAGTCCAGACCTATGATGCACACCACGTTGGCGATGCAGATCGCTGGTCTTCTTTCTGTGATCGGAAAATTTGGACAGTGGAGGGTGGTGAAACAGAAAAGATCACTTCGATATTCTACCATCACACTGTCAATGAAACGGGTCCTCTGGATCATGCAATGCAGTGTTCACACTGAAATAGACGATGGAATTGGTGAAAGTACGTTATATCATCAGGTTTCGCATAATCCTTTCTCATCTACTGTTGTGCTTATTCTGCTTCGCCTTCCCTGCGCTTGCTTTGCAGCTACAGGGTTTATGAGTAGTTGTTTACATGGATGACTGCATCCATCGCTCACTCCGTCATAGTCTTTTTGGGACTTCCACGTGGTGATCGACATGATTGATCGATTTGACTTCAAGAAATGGTGTAGTGGCGGTGGCGTGGACATTCTTGCTGAGGCCATTGTAGTATTAATGCTTAGCTCTCTACCTTTCCACGTAGAACAGCCCACTTGGTACGAGGAGGGACCTCGAGGCGTCACTGTCCTCGCCAGATACACAAAGCCTCGGCCATCCAGATGTTCAACATTTCTAGAATAACTCGCAGTTCATTCGTCCAATGCTTAACAGTCGTAGAGGACCTTTATGAGACCATCTCCGCGACCAAGGTGCGCTGGTGTTCCGCCCCTCTGGACTCTGATGGTAAGCATTCTTGAACGGTCATACAAACCCCTCTCCTCTAGCTTCTGGCGTGTGAAACATCTCTCTGATTGCTCATCCAAGCTCTCCTATCACTGCGCCACCAGCTAACACCAGCTGGACCTGTTTAAGAATATTACGTCGCCGTCCGTGTTAGACACGTTCTCAACTGGAAACAGTTTCGAGAGTGTTATTATGAATGCGAGCGTGTATGGTTTGTGATGCACTCGTCAAATTATTTGACAGAGATCCTGTCCATATTCCATTGCAGATCACTGGGGAGCATGCTTGCAACCTGGAAACAGAGCTTCATATCTGGACTAGTCGTGCAAACACTGTAAGTTGAACCGTGAACGTGGTGAGCGAGCTTACGTCTGCCTCTCTAAGAATCTGGGAGGACACTGCCTCCCACATTGTCGACTTCCGAATGACAGTATTTCGGTGTCAATCTGGTATCTGGTGGTGTCCGATTACCGAGTTCTCTTTCCTTCCCTCGCACCAGGCCGTCCGTATTGGAACAATGAACAGAATTCTTCCAATCTCTATATTCCCCTACTCCTGCCACCACCATTATGCTGGGTAGCTCAGTCTGTCACATCGTATTCGTTCTCCATGATGGGCACCTCGTCATGTAACACCTCATCCAATGTTAGCTAGTTAGAGTGTCCGCGGTCAGTTTGTGCAAGTCAATTCTTGGTGACGGCTCGTTTACGAGCCGTTTGCCCAGCATAGTAACAAAAACGAGTACCTGCACCATATAATATCGAGTGGGCGGAGTCCACACTCGCAGCAAAAGTGTTGTGCAACACAAACAGCTCAGTTAATTCGGCGATACGGCTACTTTACAACATCTGAGCTAGGACGACGACAAGCAAGAGACCAAGACGAAAGGAGAGCATACAGTTTCTTTTTCTATTCTTTTTCTCTTTCCTTTTTCTTCTGTCTTTGTAATGTGAATACAGTATCACGGGAGTTTACACGACACCGGCAGTAGTTGGAAATAGATAGTTTATTCGGGCTTCGCGGCAAGCACAACCTGTCCGACGACGAATTGCAGGGAACCTGCGTAAGCCCAGGGGTGGGGTCCTGCACTGTGAAATGTGAGAAGCGGGGCAGGGTGGGGCCCAAGCCCAATGTAAGGATAGTGTTTCTGATGTAGAACGGCCAATTGTCGCTCTCTATGAGAGGCTGCTGCGCGAGATGTATCACTGGACTGCAATTCAAATTATTGGTGAACGCCGCAGTCGGTGTGGTGTAGTCGAGAGGACACAGCTTACGATAACCTAGCAACCTCGGTAACTGCGAGCCTGATCTTGACACTCGGCGGTGGGATCGCAAGACCACCATCACACCAGGTGACCATCAACGTGAGGTTAAGTTTACGACCTGGGATAGCACCAGTGAAGTGGCAACCCGCATACTAGTTAGAACCTTAGCTACTCGTGTCCACGCGCCTCAAATACTTTCACTTACCGCAGGAGACTGATCACCGATGGGAAGGTTCCGCCAAACAAGTCAGCTGACATGAAGGTGACGAAGGGAAAGGTACAACCTCGGAGCATAGACCATTGGGGAAGATCTTGTTGTCGTCACAGGTCAAGCTCCCTGAGGGATACATGCGTTATTTTGCGTGACAGGAGGCTCGCCCATCTAAACGACGAACATTTAGAGCCAGGTGGAATGATCCGACTGTCACACTCGACGGTGATGGTCCAGAAAGTGCTGCGGAACGAGCCATCGGGAATGGAGAGTCGAGTTCCACAGTCCACGTCCAGCACTGTTGCCCGGGACTCCATTTGTAGGGTTTCCAGTTGATGTTTCTCGAGCACACAAGCGGGTCGGAGGCTATCCATCTCGCGAAGTCTTGTACTGAATGGAGTGAGCGCTGAACGAGCACGCAGGACTTGAAACGAAAATATGGACGAGTCCTAAAGTCATCCTCTTGTTCGCTCGGCCAGCTCGGAAATACGAGCGAGCACTTGCGCTTCTGACGTACCTCTGCAACGAGGCAGTAGTGCGGCCGGGCCATCCATGATGGGCCACCAACATTGCCTGGGTTCGGATTTGGCGGCGCCTTGATGTTCAATGGTTTGTTAAATAGGTGAAACTCATTACTGTCTGGAACAGAAATTCCTTGGTGGTCGATATGACCGTCCTCGCCCAAAGGCTTGCCCTGTATTCCTTGGGTGGTATACTGAGATGGGTGGAGGATCGCATTTCCAAGGATGGCAAAGATCCTCGTTTGGACATCAATGTCCGCCATGGTGCTGTGTCCACGGATGAAAATATAGTTGTTCGCGTCTCCGACGAGCCCAATTTGGTGGTCCTTCACATAGTCTACATTGGGGTTCTCGAGAGCATTCCACAATCCTGGCGTGGTGAGGTCTGCGTCTGTACCAATGGGCTGGATGTCTGACATGTAATTGGTACCAACGAGAGCACAGAAATCGAAAGTGACACGCACCAGGAGTATACCCGTATGGATGAGTATGCGGAAAGTGATTTGGGTCGCCTATCTGGGATCGGAACCACCAGCCTGTGGCTGCTGGTTTCGTGATGGGAATTGCCGCACAGTTCTCCTCTCGAGAACACCGACAGCCATCATCACGAGGGTAGTTCTTGAACTCTCTCAGCTGCATGGCAGATGGACTAGCGAATCGTAGATTACGTGTCGAGTGGGGATCAAACACAATGTTCAGTGCACCCAATAGGTTATCGGGTGCCTTCGCACCTAAGGCAGTCATTAGTAGACCTGGTCCCGACTTCCCGAACTTGAGGACCTTGAGAGAATAAGGCTCGAAGAATGAATTGTCCTCCAGTGAAAAGATGTTCAGAGTCAACATGCCGTCATAAAGCGGATCGAGCGTGATAGGCTGGTGTTTCTCGAATGACGACAACGGCGTGCGCGGTATCACTATCTTCCCCTGGCAGTCGAATAAGGAGACCTCCAATCCAGGAGGAATTGGAGCGCCTTCATGCGCCTATGTAGATCAGAGTCGAGGTGATGATATATACAAGTGTGCAATGGAACTTACATCGAGGCGGAAACTGACCGACAAATTAATTGGCATCTATTCTAGAAAAATGAATGTAAAACTTTATATTATAGAAGGTGAAGTTATCGTGCCCACGATGAAAAGAGAGGAGGTCGTCCGTATTGAACTCCTTGGCATCGAACGATGGAAGCGGCTCGTATTCGTGCAAATTCTTTTTCACGTGAGTGTAATCGTGTTTAAATATATTGGCAACTATGGAGTAGGCATTTCCTGTGGTGTGAGCTGGACGGAACCAAAGCGGGTCCTCAGATGCATCTATGACCTGAATTAATGGCAATCCCGACAGAAAGGAGTTAATATGCCTGCATGGACCAGGGGTATCCCCACCCGAAACAACTACCGGACCAGATGGAACGGGATTTATCTTCGACCACACTTGCGGCCAAAAGATCAGCTCGCTTGGAAAGGCTCTCAATGTAGCGACATGGGGTCCGCCAGAGCCATGCCCGCGAATGTAGACATGATTGACATCGCCGCTAACTATAGGCATGCCTGTGAAACCACGCCAGGACGAGGGATGGAGGAGTTCGTCCTTCTCAGCTTTCGCACCATAGAGCGGTATGATGTCGGGGGACTGTACAACATATCAGTTTCGGGTTTGATCTGGTTGAAACATGACATACAAAGGACAATGCCTTTAGATACTTCTCTGGATGCTTCAGAGCATCGTCGTCAGGATCTAAAATGTACTTCAGGACACAGTGCGACCTGATGAGACGGGAGACAAACGGTTTCTCAGGATGAGAGTACTAAGATTCTTGGACATTGTGCGAGTCGGAGTTCAAGGCATGTGAGAGATCGAGGGACAGAAGAACGAGTCGATGGCTTGCTGACGCACAGGGCAGAATGTACTTGCATTTATACCCCCTGTGCATGCACATAAGGGAGAACTAGTAATCATCACTCAAAAACGTTTATGCTGGATGACAGTCCGCTGATGGCCATTCTGATGAAACAGAAACCCTTTACACAACGTTGTAGATAGAAGTATGATGGGTTGAATAACGAGCGCACCCAATGAAAAGTGTCTATTCGTAAGTCCGTACACATCCAAAGAGCAGATGACGTACATTTCCCTAGTGCCACGATATTTCAGTCGTACCATATAACCAGTGAATGGACCACTGGCCCCTCCGAGTCTCAATAAAAAGAAATTCATATGTTCTACAGCGCGTCTATCCAATTTTAATCAGGTGAAAATACACACCTAGCATCATGGGTTAGTATCTAGGTTTGCGAACTCCTTGCATTCGCTCGAGTAATGAGACTTACGAACATCGTGTACAATACAAACACCTCTGAGAAACGCGGCGACTGTCAACTTTCTGACATCTATTGAGGGATATCGAAGTTCGTGAGTCTAGACCACGAAGCTAGAGTAGTACAAACATCACCGATCAGTTAACAAACAGGGCTTTTTAAGATGACACATATACCATACGTTTGGAAGTCAGGCACTGATGAGCAGATATGCTGTCCTGGGCAGCATTTCCACTGGTATTGAGAGTGTGCTGTGGCCTTGATTGTATCCAACTGCCCACAAGTAGCTTTCATCCAGGTCGATGTAATTGAATGCACGGATGGAGGTGTTCAGGATGTAGACGGACGATGATTGACATTTCAACACCAATCGCTAGATTTGAGATGAACGGTTCGACAACAAATGAATGGTCGTGTAATCATTCCATACAACAGTATTAATCAGTCATATTTGACAGCGCCGTGTGCAGAACAAAAACAGAGTAGGACTGTGGCTTTGGTGGAAGTCAGCAGGCCATTAAGTATACCGACAAACACATACGCACCATGGGCAACGTTCAGGACTCAGTCGATAGAAGAGAAGATGTATTGAATGTCGGCTATACGGCCCATATTGCAAAACTTGAAAGTATGGTCGGTGGGGAGGGCCTAGAGGAAAGAACCAACGCCAGGTGGTGCGGTGATGGTGGTGGTGACGAAGGAACTAGCTACGACACGACACGACCGCCAAGAGCATGACATGTACACCAGCTGCCTCCGTCAGACCTTTGGTATACCACCACCATATAGCTTTTGGACGTCAGCGCACGTTCTTGTGCTCAAATATCACTGGCAGACTTCACTCCTATGGTGACCACAGCTACAGATTGACCACTAGAACGACGTTGGTCCTTACCTCGGACGTGGTACAAAGTGTGGTGGTGCTGCATACTGTATATGCGCCCCAACTTGGTCCCGTCAGACATGTGCACACGCCGTTCCAGAAGGACCTTCAAAGTCCGACTGCTCGAATGCAAGCTTCTCTCCCAGCCATAGCTTCCCGTCTCGGGTGACTTGTACTGTGTCAAAGATTGCAGAGTTATCGGCGGAAAAGATATGAAGCGTACCCATCATTCCGCATGTCCTGCATTCAACTGACCATCAGGGACTACGTCCATGAGCGCGAGCGAATAATGGCAGACAACACGACACAATAAGTTGCTTGGATGTAAGGCGCATCATAGATTCATGACAGGTGTATCCCCTTACGGCTTTCACAGGCCCGGTGCAACGGGAACAGCCTTCCTGGACAAACTTGAAGCGGCTCTGGCGCCCTTGATACTTTGACAATTAACCGCTGATGGAACGCGCCGTGTCGTCTCAGGATACATTGCTTCGAAGCACAGGCACTCTGGAACTTACCGACGGAAACTCGAAGACCATGGTATCAGAGCAACACGAGCGCTCTACGTGCCCCCCTGCCAGTGCTACAAGTTGTGCGTAGCAACTTCAAGTTGAAAATTGTGCGATCTGCATACAACGGAGTCGGTTCTACCAGCATGCGCCTCGACAGGCCGCTTTTATCTTACCAATACAACCCCATGAGTGAGTTATTTCCCAACCTAGACTGGGCTTCTCGTGATGCAGATGGTCTGATTGCCTTCTCCTGTACCTCAACAGGCACAGTGGGCCGGAGTCTAGTCCGGGTCGCTGCGGAAGTGCTTCTGAGCTAGACCTCTCCGAATGTTCGACGCCATCCTGTACAGGCACTCCATTTCACTGTCTTTGAATCCCTGCTGAGCGGGTTGCAATAATCCCAACCACACAGCGAACAGACTAATTGCTGGTTCGAAGCACGTATCCACGATCATGTCCTGAATTTGAGATTCCAATGTGCCAATGCTATGTTCCATTTATGCATGAATCAGCTGATGCAAATTACTGTCCCTGAGCATGTTCGCCTCGACATTTTCCAGAAGCCCAATAAAGGCGATCCTTATCAGCTCAACTTCACTCGGCGGGTCGCACCAAGTTGTTATTTGAGAACTGCCTATGTATGGGACATTTCCTTAGTCCCATTCGAAATCAAATGGCAGCATCAAGTGTACACAAGAATAGGATCCAAACAGCTTCCAAGCACCTAGTAGGCTCTTAGTTATTTAAGTCCTAATAGACTAGTCGATAAAGCCCTTCCTAGGCACGTAGCATATCAGCATACTGTCTCGCACTCGAATCAACCTTCTTCTTGCAGTAATGACAGAGGGGAGTCAGTTGGCGACACTGAATCAACGTTCATCTCTGCCTCAATATGGTACAAAGTGATACAAGGCCAAAAGAGATCACACGAGCTGCACGTATGTGCCCCGCCTCCGCTCCCGTCAGACGTGTGTATTGTTCCAAAGGGACCTCACTACAAAGTCAGACGGATCAGGGCTCTTTACAGACGATAACTTCGCGTTTGGCATGAATTGTACTGCACCAAGGAGAGTTGAGTCAGGTCACAGAAGCATCGGGGGATGAATGTCGTTTTTGCACGTAGCACTCACCAGTGCGGTCGATCCCGGGGACTAGATAAAACCCATTGGACGGACTGCCGGCCGTCCTGTCCACGAAATAGCCCACGGTGCCAAACGAATGGTCGAGCCATGTCCACGCCCCAACGCCGCCCTGCGCAGAGAGCGTGAATGTGTAGTTATTGCCCACGCACACCACGATCTCGGGATCGACAAGGTTGGCATAGGCAAGCGAGACGGGGGTGAACTAGTTTCAGTACCATCAGCGACGCGATCAGTTTCATCAATCTCAAATAGTAATTGGGACCTACAATGACTCATTTGTCACCGTCTCGTTGTCAACTTTGGCGGTGAGGTTCATCAAAAGCCAAATATCGGACGCGTTGTATCCAGCAGGGAGAATCGCCGCTAACCCCGTGCTCTCATAAATGAGGGAATTGTTAAGAACCGGAATCAAGAACGTCGTCGTCGACGAGTTCAACATGCGCCCGCTCCAGTCATACCAAGTCAACTGGGTTACCCCATTCACGCTCTCCCACCGGTCCGACGTCACGAAGACAGTCAACGTCTCGTTTTCTGGCATCCAGAACGGTTGGATGATCACCGGGGCATACGCGGTTGCCAATCCGTAATTGAGCACTTTCCACCTTCCAGAGTACTCGATCGCTGACCAGCTAACACCTTGCCAGATGTCATTAAGCTGCCAAACAAGACTGCCGAGGTTATGCTCGCCCATCCCTGCACCGCGTCTGTACCAGGCAATCTCGGCGATCATGTTCATGGATTGGAATACCTGCGTGCTCCAGCACCATTGCGCGAATGTCTGGTTGGCGTCCGAAGTACCTGGCATTGGAAGCCAGAGCCCGACAGCGCTTGTCATCTGGTATTGCCCTTGAGGCGCGTTAGGGTTCGGCCAGGCGAGGCTGCCATCCGGAGGATGATGATCGCGGGACATCACTACCGTGGAGTTAAACGCAAAGTCCTCTGGGTTCTCGAGGACCTCTTGCCAAGTATAGAATGACGGCATTGAGTGGAAACTACGAAGAGCATGTTGAACGACGTAGGTCCCCATATTGGCCTACTTACCCGAACTCGTTAACGAAACTAGAATGAGGTAAGACACGATCCATCGCCAAGTGTATGTTTGGAACTCACCGAGAGACTAGACATGTACTCAAGTTGAAGGCCTGGGTCGCGTCGTAGTTGTATCGCTCTGATGGGTGATATAAGCTTCAATTCAGAATGTAATGTATAACATACGGTCATACCAGAGTTGCCATAGATGTACCCCGGCGTTCCATTGGCAAATCTCAACACATAAGGGTCAAGACTCAAAACACCATGCGTGGTGGAGCAGTCAGTGTATGGTACCTGCAAGGTATATGCTCAGCCCCGGCCTGATGAAATAGAAAATGGACTCACAGACTTCGTCTCAGAGAGAACTATGTCGGGCAAATAATCCCGAAATATGTAGAGGAACTGATGCCAGAATTAGGATCTGCACAAGCATGGACGATGCTGCATCATTTCCTCACCTCGTCGAGGTAATGTGTGCCATTCGTCAGTGATGTATTCGCACTCATGACAATACCCTCGATCTCGTTTCTACCAGCTCATTGCATATTGCTCGGATGTCGGTTCACCCTGCGAACGTTCTGCCTGACCTCGGGTTCGACGGACTCAAGAAAGGAGTTGATGGGATAAAGTGAATCAGAGAAGATGAGTTCAGACCAAGCAAGGATCCCTAGCGCGTCGCACAGCGAATAGAAATCATACAGACCACCATCTGTAGTTGCATCTGACGGTTGGTAGATCCCTCCACCCCAAACGCGAAGCTACGGTTGTTGGCATGAGCCTCGACGCCGAGTGGTTGCGATCGGGTCGCACGTACCATATTCTGACCACTTCGGACTGCGCTCTCCAAGGTCCAACGAACAACATGTGGGTCAATGCGAACGTAAAACGGATCAAAAGGAACGATACTGGTGCCCTTGCTATAGAACGCCTTTCCATTGATTTCGAAGTGCCATTTGTTACCCGGTGTGATACCCCGCGAGGCAACCTCGTTCTCAGAATAAGCAGTTTGCATCAATTGGATGGTTCGGAACCCAGTGGTGATCGTCTGGGTAATAGAGTCATCGCTAGCCTCCAATCCCTGTCCCCTTCCAGACGGGTCCAAGACGATCGTCAAGTTGTACAATTTGGGTGTCCCGAGATTGAACGGGCACCATCGTTCCGGGACATTATCAGGAATAGACCAGTTCGCACTAATGTAGGTCGTCCCATCCATTCCTCTCGGAATCGAGCCCAATGCCAGGGACTGCGACGTGATACCGAGCTCGGGGATTGACAACGTCACCCTCAGGTGCACATATGACTTGACGGAGCGAACGCCAAAGGTGACGTTGACGATCCAGTCTGCGGATTGGTCCACAAAGGAGACATTTTGACCATACTTGTAAATATCGACCGAGGTTTCGTCCAAAAGAATCACACTGTTGACAGGTGGATACGTGGGATCGTTTGGCGAACCCAATAAAGCAGCGGATTCAGAGAGCGTGATGAGGTACCCAGGTTTATAGACGCCGCTAGGCACGAATGCAGGACCCTAGAAAAGCAATCAGCTCGCTCGTCCACAAGACTGCAACTGCAGCTCATTCACCCAATCCCAGCCGAAATCATCGTCAATCTTGCGGATCCACTGACGGACATTGGGGTATTCATACTGGATAGAGATTGAGCAATGAGTATGATATTAGCATCAACGCGCAGGCGCTTACATTATCGACGGTGGTCACGTTTACAGTATTAGGGAATGCTTCTGCATCTGTTCTCACCGTGACATTCAAACCATGATACCAAGCGCTCTCAAGGACGATGGTCAGATTGTTATCGCCCCCAATGGGAGACTCCAAGAAACCAGAGACATCGTAGGTATACTTTCGGAACTGGTTGTCGACCCAGGCTACTGGATGACCAGCAAAAGTCTGGATACGTCGGTTAGGTCACAATAAGGCATGCATTGGGATACCACGAACTATATTCGCAATCGTATCGATTCCATAGAACACGAGGAGGGTCGTTTCTGATCCGGATTTCTCACATGATTGTGTGAATGGGGCTAAGTTGGCTGTATAGGTCCAATTGTCGTCCACGACCCATCGTTCCGTATACTCTGCATTCAGATAAGCATCAGGGACCATTGCAAATGACTTCCAGCCTCACCGTTAATACCCGAGAGAGGGGCATTGATCACACCCGCCTTGAAAAGGTCAATGTGAGCCTGCGAAGGTAGAGAGCCTGGGACAACAACAGAACCGTTCTGGTTTCGGAGCGTCCAGCTCAGATCAGAAAGACTGAAAACCTAAGCGTGAACAAGCAATGACAAATAGCACGACACGATAAGCTGCTTGGCTGCACCAGCGGGGCGCATCATGACAATTGATGGCCCTCCCCCGTATTAGAAATTTAGGTGTAGCGCCTTACGGCTTTTATAGTTGCGGTGAACGGAGTTGGCAGAAGCAGTTATGAAACCCTTGATCCTTCTATTGAGCAGCTGACCATTGAATAGAACGCGGGAGACCGCAACGTGTAGGAAGTACGTTTCGAAGTATGGATACTCGGGAACTTACTGTTGCGAGACTGACATCGCGAGGGCAGGCCGGCACCCTGCGGCCCCGCCATCGTCACCTGATGATGGCAGGGGGCAAGACCACTCTCAAAGAGAAAGTACGGGACCCCGGTGGGTCGTAGTTGTAACCCCACATCCTGTGAACACGAAGAACATCCAAGCTCTACAACTCGTCTTAATCTCCATCCTTGAGGTAAGAGCGAATTACGTCCAGCTGTCTCAGACTATTGTAGCGACTCACGTTTCAGGGTTCCCCTTGGCAAGATACCGCGTTCATTTGGGTCCAATAGATCTCAGGCGAGAGAACTTCGGCAATTTGCGTTGAGCAATTGTCTTCGTCGGCTTGGCGATCGGGCCTATCTGGTATCAGTAATTTTGCAAGTGTCTTGTTTCAGCTTATTTGACACTTTAGCTTATTGTGCTTTTGAAACTTGCTCAGTCAACAAGTTAGATTCTGGTGATTTGGCTGGCTTGTGTAGCTTACCATATTCCACGAGCACAAATAAATCAAATAAGACATCTGTAAAATCACTGATGCTGCTCCAGGCTGCAACCAAAACGCGAGATGGCAAAGGACTGTCGTACTTGCCATGGTACTACTCATGTATCACGCAAAGATAAGCCTGGAAAGGGAGCGCCATACCGCGGTCAATCTGGAGCTGGGATATTCAGGGCGGAGGTCAACTAGCACATACTCAAGAGCGATCAACAACCTCCGTTGAAAAGCATGTCAAAAAGTACACCGAACGTGATTAAATACTCTGTCATTGCTGCGCATCCTCCTAAAGCGTGAGTTTCCTCGGAACGATTTCGACCCAGTACCTGTACATGGTACCACAACTTTGAGTTGACTCATCCCGAGCACGATTACTCGGAGACTCACCCATCGGGATCCAAGAGAAATGCAATATTTTTCATCTTACCATCGGTGAGACGTTTCTTGAAGGGTACGCCGAGTCGCTCAAAACGTGCACACGCTTCCGTAATGTTATCCACCGTGATGGCGATGTGGCCAAAGCCCCTGCCAGGGTCCGAGTTTCCGCTCGCATACCCCTGGAAGCCGGGGTCAGACTCGGTCCCGTGGTTGTGCGTGAGCTCTAGAACACCTGATTGCGATGTGTGAGTGTTCGTCGGCATAACAATCCCTGGATACGTGGCGCCGCGAACAGGACATGTACGTACCTTCACGGTCGAATTTGACCTTGGCTCTCTCTTCAACGGAAAGTTCGCTGATGCCATCATGGTCATATCCAAGGAAGTACAGTGTGAAATCGCCCATGTTCTGCTCTAATGTGAAATAGAGTTTGCGAACTCCATCAGTCGCGTGAGGCACGTTCACCCACCAGCAAGGAGATTCATGCCGAGGATCTAGACGACGTCATATCCAGGACGATCGCGAAATCCGGCCTTGAAGGTACTCACGTCCAAGTAAAATGCTAAGGACATATTCGCATCCCTGACTCGAATCATGGTGTGATTGAACTATAGAACCCCAAACCCCTGTGAACTTGCTGCGATCACAACGATCTGTCCGCTCACCTTGAAGCTGGCAGTCTCAGCTGTGCGTGGCATGTTGGCTGGTGCTGTGATAGAGATGGGAGCGTCGCGAAGAAAGCGTAGTACTTCTTCCCTTGAGGGAAACGTTGCTTGATCTTCGGTCAGCAGATGACGTCTATTTATGGCCGGCCCAAGGCGGCCCATGGACAAGCCTACTTGAATGGTTAGCATGAACTGATTCGATTGCGCAGCTCGCGAGCGTAATTCAACCCAACGCCTAGGGTAAAGTATATTACGAAGCCATCAAGTCTGGGTCCATGTCAAATATTAATACGGGTATGCCTAAGCGTAGTCAGAGGAGTAGGTCTTAGTGCGAGATGCGACGGTGAGGCAGAGGACGGTCCGAAATCAACTCATGGCTTCCGCGAATGTTGATGAAGGAGTACTACATCCACAAAATAAGTCGTGTTCGATCAAAAATAACTAATAGCAAAACATACCTCTATCAGGTCTGGTCGTACACCCCTCACAAGGTTCACATAGACAAGGTTGGGCTCTGAAAAGAACGGTCTGAGACCTGCTGCTTCGAGTTTCTCCCACCATTTGAGGAAGTTGGGGAATTCCACCCATGCATTGTTACCGCGAACGTGCAGCTCGAGTTGAAGCTGGCCAAACGGTAATGGTTCGCCGTGGAAACTATCGATGAAAACTTCAAGCGAGTCGAACTCGGCACCCTCGATGTCAATCTTGAGCACATCGATGAAGTCGTGGCCATTCCGCTCCATCAAGGTACGCAAAGTGTACATCTTAGGATCGTCAGTCGGACTAAAGGCATCTTTAGGACCAAGCGCATAAGAGAAGAAGTGTGACCGGCGCTTCAGGTCTGACTCGAGCTCAATCTCTGGCCCAAACTGACGGAGGCAAACTATCAGACGTGACAAGCTACACTACAATGGACGCACGTACAGAGTTGACGCTGAAATCATAGCCATAGACCTCGCAGCCTGGGGCGGTTTTCATGATATCAGCTTCGAACGAGGACTCGTCATTTATACCTGGGAGTAAAATTCAATATTTTGGCTATATGCAATGAACCAGAGCTGTACCGAAGGAGTACATGACGCATTTCTTTTTAGGAGCGATGCGTTCCAAACCGCACACCCATTTACCTCCATCTCCCATGACTCCGATGCGCTCAAGGCGATGGGGGCATTTAAAGGATGGGAGGAAGAAATCCCCTGGCGAGTCTATATCAGCCCACCGCACCAGTGATACGCAAAATTGCTTACATAGTGTGTAGAATTCACCATTCGAGGGAAAGCTGTCCAAAGATCGGTGGGCACACACCGAACAAGGGACAGGGCTAGACAACTCACGGGTCAATTTTGTCAGGTGTAGGGCCCCACTTCCTAATGAGATCCTGCCGCTGGCCGAGCATTTTCTGGTAGTGCCCGTCTTCGATGGTGAGTGACTGGGCGAGGCCGCCACCTCGGGCAAAGCCCACTGAGTTGAGTAGCGGGTCGTGGTGATCCGAGTTGGCGAAAAGGAGAACTGATACGAATACCAGGACCAAGAGGGCAATCGTGAATCTCGGATGGCGGGTGTAGAGAGCCATGTTGACTGGAACGAGTGCGTGGGAGCTGTTGAGAGCAGTTGCGGGGAGTTATTTACTTAAATATTCTCACTGGCGGTGCATTGCAAAGTAATATAAATTGCTTATCACATTCTGGACAACCGGCTGCAGGCTGCAAAAAAAAGACATGGAGACGCCAAGGCTTATCTGTGCACTCCATCCAGGATGCATGGTGCAGCAAACAAGTCGGGAGTCGACGCTGTTTGTTACATGGGCTGAGCAACGAACACATGTTATCTATATCCATTTTACCTCGGCTGCACGTTTTGGGGTAACATTCACGTCATCCTCGCGAAGACACCCCACACCCATCCCACGCACTGATGCCATGCCTACTTAAACGCTTGGGAGACGCCTTGAATCACATACGTTACAATGCCAGCTGTCGAGCGTCTGCAGACGCAGCGACCGATGTTCACTCCGCGCCCACGTAGCAACCGCATTCCAAGCAAGCAACGCGTCGTCGCCAGTGTCACGAAGCGAAGCGACTCCCGTCCATCATCTCATCGCTCGTTACGGCAAGTCGCGGATCACGCATTCAATCTCCGCGTCAAAACGCGTTGACTCCATAGAGGGCTGCCACGTGACCGCATACACTCTTGTCTGTCGACATCGATGTCCTCGTTCAGCTCGCCCTCGCCGCTCCCCATCCCTGCCGACTTCAGGCAAAAGAGCTCATCGGCCTTGACGAGCACCTCGATGGACAACTCTATGCATGCTCTTGTTCCATGTCCGTCACCTCCAATATCACCTTTGCCTTTACCAGCCTCTTGGCACCTCACGCGACGGAATGAACGCACTGAATGGCAAGCTGGCGACTACTTTGACGACATGTGCGGCATCGCATGTGCTCAGGAAGACAAAGTCCAGGATCCTGCACCCCCTTACTCGTGCCCCACACGGCCAGAACGCCGACTTCCTTATATGCACCGGCCTCTCCCTTCCTTGATGACAAAATGTGTAGCTCACGCGCTCCGAAGCGATGCACCGCCATCGTATACCCCATCTCCCTTCTCTTACGCGTCCCAAACAACATACTCTTATCTGCAAGGAGACAGTGCAATTACAGATGATCACGAGGAATACGACCTCGAAAGCATGGATATTCATATACGCGAAACTTACTTTGCTACATCTGCCGAACGTGGTCGCTGGTTGAGCAGCCCGATTGCGTCACATGTGCGGCCCCAAGCGGTCCTACCTATGCGTGGGCACTCATCGCCCGTCAAGTCACTGGTAGACACATCACCTACGAGGGGGCGTTTGCGCAGGCACAAAACAAGTTGTTCTCTCGATGAAGAAGCTTTCGACTCAATGTTACGAGGTCACGATGACGTGCCTTGTTCATCCCCACTTCCCCCTTCCTCTCCCCTGACCTCGCCAATGTCCAATCTTTCCTTTCTAAGTGATACTTGTGAAAGTGGTTCCGTTGTCGATCCTCGCTCAAATGTACGGATTCGTTCTGCTTTCGACTTCACATCGTGCTCAACTTGACTCTGCCAGCAGTCACATCGATGTCATTCCCTTATTGGGACCCCAGAGTTGAGCATTTCGTCAACTGCTTGTACATCGCCCGTCGAACCCACACGCACGCCAAGTCCACGTGAACCATCTGCTACCCTTCCGGTCCATCAACCTACGGATTTCCCTATCCATCCAGCTGGTTCTACTGTTTCTCGCCCTACGAGTCCCTCCTCGCCCAAGTCTATCGACCTTCACACACCCTCACTTGATGCCACTGATTTTGAGCTGGATGACATTCTCTCACCTCTATCTCAGTTTGAGTTGGACCTGCCGGAAGCAGAACCTCCGAAGCTTTCCCTATCAGATACGGTGAATAAGCCTCAGCCAGGTCGACACATGACTAGTTGTGGTGTGGACGCCGCCCAGAGGCAAGATGAGTTACTGCCCATTCAGTCTTCGTCCAATATTCAATGCTTCGACGTCTCGCTGGACACTGCAGGCGGGTCAGGTTCCAACAGGAAGAAGAAAAGTGACGCCGGAGCAAAGCGATCGAGCAAGCGGATGGTTGTCCGCTCCGGGAGCCCACCCGCTGACGTGAAGAAAAGGAGAGGGACAGAATCCCGCTTGTCTAGTGATTTGGAGCCTTTGAACAAAAGATCCAAATTGTCACAATGCAGAGATTACTTCAAGAATTGCGAAGCAAAATCTCTTCCGATGCGGGGTGGGAATTCCAAAGCCAAGCGATCTTTGCGATCACCCTCATGTCCCACTGTCGAGGGTGGCGACTCGGAATCTGCACGCCCACGTGATAGGGAGACTTCAAAACCTACAGGACGTGCTCGGCTACAGCAACCGACAATAACCCCTTCCATAGTGCCTGTTTCAACGTATGCAGTCGACGACGAATTCCGTGTCTCCCTGACGGGCATGTTAATTGAAGCACTTGCCACCTCGCGAGCAACGTCCATGGATGCGTCAGCGCTGTATCTCGTTTTGACACAGGCACACCCATACCTTGCGGCGGAACGATCAAGGGAACGGCTCTTGATAGACATTGTTGCAGTGTTGGAAGCTGGACGGGCTCAGTGTGGAATGTTCGAGAAGGTAGATGGCAGTGGCGAGAGGACGCGACACAAGGCGCTCGACAGCCGGTGGTTTTACGTCCCTGAAAGAGACGAAGATCCAGAGCGGGCGTCGTTGATTGGCGCCCTCATGCCCCGGCAGAAGAGAAATGAGACGAAGAAGTACAAGCAATACTATTATCGGCCGCTGGACAAGATATCCAAATGGGACCCGGAAGATGCACCCTAGTCTGCTATTCTTATTTGCTCTACTTAACGACGGTGACTGGTAGCATAGTGTACGTTGACTAACTTTTGAGTGTGTCGAAGCGAGTTTGATGTCGTACACGGTGTACATTACACGTCGCTGAGTAAAATCTGGGCCTTGTTCTCGACCGCGACCCACATCCAGCTCGCTTGTTTTGTTGCCGTGGAATTTTTCTACTCTTTGAACGTCACAAAAGGAAGGCCCGGCTTTGTGGTCAAAGCGTAGCATCCTATAAAGACACACGGCTCGTCAAACACCGCCCAACTCCCACCTCCGAACCACAGCATCCCCCACTCATACTCACCGGCCGTCGTGTAGAGCCATGCAAGCACCCCAAGACCCGGTGAACACCGACGAAACGATGGAGGAGCAGACTCAGCAGGCCACACAGTCCACCCAGTACTCAGGCTCCCAAGTAGCCGGAGATGCCAACGCCCACCTCTGGGGATTCCTTCAGCCGTGCAGCACCCTGCTGAAACGTCTCGATTTCTTCAAGATCCAGTCCACCGTTAGCATTGGCCGAGGCGACCACAACGAGATCATACTCCCAGGGGGGAGAGTAAGTGCGTGTATCTCCCCGCCTTTCGCGTCGTTCTACGCGGAATTGACGCGTTTCTCGCAGGCAATCGCCACTGTCGCATCGTGTGGGACGGCAAGGAAGATGACAAGTCCGCCGTGATCGTGGCAGACTACTCCTCCAACGGTACTTTTGTAGGCTCTGACGCGTCCTTCTTCTCGTGACGCGTGTCCCTCACGGTCATTTCCTTCGTAGATCAATGGCATCAAGATCGGCAAGGACAAGACCGCGATTCTCAAAGAGGGCAATGAAATTGCCTTTGGGACCCCGACGCCTCAGCCAGGAAGTGTCGAGGACTACCGTATGTTGTTGTTTGCACCTCTATCGCGTACGCTTGACGGGTAACCCTTCCCGTGCTCAGGCTTCATCTATAGGCACACTGCCGCTGGCCCTCCTCAGGGAGGCGTACACGCCTTCTATGACATCAGCCACGAACTCGGCAAGGGCTCGTTTGCCACCGTCATGAAGGCTATCTCGCGCGCCACAGGTCAATGGTATGCCATCAAAATGATTCAGGAGAGCAAGGTTCGGCGCGTGACTGCAAACGATAACAAGTCAGATGGAGACAAGGGGGAGGCTGCTTTCATGCGCGAGATCGCCATTCTCGAGGATTTGGACCACCCAAACATTTGCAAACTAAAGGAAGTGTTTAGAGATCGTGGTAACATCGGTAAGGTCTCTTTCCGACCGTTGTCGGGAATTACCCCGCCGATGCTCCCTCAGATCTTGTCCTTGAGTTTGTGGACGGAGGTGATCTCCTGGATTACATTTTGAAGACGAACGGTCTCGGTGGGTTCCGTCTTGGCCTCCCGGTTTGCGAGGTGTTTGAGCCTTGCGGTGTAGATGAAGCGGTGACCATTCATATCGTAAAACAGCTGTGCGACGCCCTTGCGGTATGTTTTGCTGGCTACCTTGGCTGTCGTGCTGATTCTCGTACAGTATATCCATGGAAAGGGTATTGCACACCGAGACTTGAAACCAGAGGTCTGGTCGATGTCACAGTCAATGTTGTTTCTTTATTCATGTACATCATTCATGTAGAACGTGCTCCTGACCTCGGATGACCCACCCATCGTGAAGGTTGCAGACTTTGGTCTTGCTAAGGTTGTCGATAGCTACACTTTCCTCAAGGTTTGTTCCATGATTCATTCTGCCTTAATCAACTGAACCTCGGTCAATAGACCATGTGTGGTACCCCTAGCTACCTCGCCCCGGAGGTTGTCATGCAATCGGATCAACAAGGTTATAGTCACTTGGTAGATAGCTGGAGTGTCGGTGTTATCGTGTTTTCCATGTAAGTGGCGGTCTTTCTTTCCTCCGTTGAATGCCATCGAACTCTTGATCCGACAGGTTGACAAGTGCGAGCCCCTTCATTGAGGACGAGCATCAACTTGACGTGAAGGTGCGTATTGCGCAACGCACTGTCGACTGGAGTTCTTTGGACAACCTCCAAGTCTCCGAGCTTGGTAAGTGGAATCACCTGCTTGTTGGCCTTCAACGCTGATCGATCTTGTCAACACAGCAAAGGATTTCATTCGCCGTCTGCTCGAATTCAATCCCGCTCGTCGTCTATCTCTCTCCGAGGCCTGCCACCATCCCTGGCTTAGTCGATCCTCCCCTGCCAACACGCTTAGAGAGATTCATGAGACCTTTTCCTCACTTGCGTCCTTTTCGGGCTCCTCCCTAACTTCCCTCCCCGACGATGAGGATGAACCAATGACCGAGGCCCCCCTCGGTGAACCTTCCATGAGCGCTGGTCTTGAGCAACTTCAGCTCGGGCAGCAGGATGACTCTGTGCAGCAAAACGGCGGACGTGCGCCCATCCAACGGCGTAGCCAGGTGCTTGCTGACGCTGCCGAGAACGATGTCGATCTACCAGAACCATCTTGGCAGATGCTCGATGCGGCAGGTGCGGCCCCTGGGCGTGCTGGCAAGCGTAAGCTAAATGAGCACGATCCGCAGGCCTTGAGTGCCGTAATGGAGGACGGGGAGAGCGTCACACCGCACCATGGTGGCGCTCGGAAGAAGGGAAAGCAGACGCCATCGAGCGACGCGGAAGATTCGGCGATGAGTGGTGATAGCCCTGTGCCCGCAGCTCCCAAACGGGGTGGGGGTGTTGGGAGAGGGCGCGGACGCGGACGTGGTGCTGCGCAAGTCAAGGCGCGATTGCAAGAGGCGGCTGCCGGAATGGTCGTGGAGGAAGACCACATGGACGACGACACTGAGCCCCCCAAACCTCGACGATCCGCTCGTACGTCGCCCAACAAGGGTCAGAGGACCTAGGTCGTGGCACTGAACACGCGTCTACACTGCAACACTGCTTCCATGGCTCGGTTTCCTATCTCATACCTGTGTATCTGAAGGTGCAGTATCTAGTTACCCTGCTTTCTATTCTCCTGCGGCCCTTGATCTGTATTGAATCCACACCTCTCCACTTACGTTCCGTAGATTACGCATGTCGTTCACGCGCTTGGCTTATATCATACATGTATTTTGCTGAATAGGAAAAAAAAGACGTATCGCATAGCTCGTTCTGGATTGGCATTGCAATGACCATTTTCTCCATTGCGCCATTTGGTCTCAGGCTGCGAGATTGATGGACGATGGATGGACTCACTCGGAACCATAGCCATGGGGGGGGGGGCATTTCAGGCACGCACGTCTTGCACGGATACACGCCTGAACGCCGTACGTACGACGTTGGTTGGTTGGTTGTATATACACAGGGATCCACGACCCAAGGGCCGGCGTCTAGATAGTAGAGATGGCGTGCCACGCCATCATCGTTGATGATGCAGTTTTCGACGTGCCATCGGCCGGGTGGACTGCACACACAGATGCCGCTGCCCCCCCCCCCCCCCCCCCCCCCCCGCCCCCCCCCGCACCCCGTGGCCCGGGGGCCCCAACCCCCAACACCCCCCCCCCCACCAAC
>JBBPUK010000114.1:3083-23307 GCA_038094635.1 Tylopilus cervinicoccineus
TGGGGGGGTGAGTGGCAGGGAAGGGGTGGAGCGGCGGGGAGGACCTACCCGAGAGATCATCGAGTGCAGGGCGGCCAGATGGGTCTTGCACTTGTCACAGCCGTAGATGCGCTCGCCAGCGAGATAGCGGCGGTACTTCATTCCCATGTCGGGTGGACGCAGGAAGCGAGTCGCTTGTGGGAGGTAGCGGGGGGGTGAAGGGCGAGCTTTATACAGGGGACGTGCGAAGGAGAGGAGGGCCAACCGAGGACGACAAGGACTGGTCTCGCTGGTCCACTGGTGCAGCCCCTCCGGAGGGTCTGTCTAACGGCGCTCTAACGCCAGCCCAGTCGCTGGCCACGACCCCTGGAACCGGTGGCAGGTGTCCTCCCGGACCCACGCCCGCTGCACGAGACCCGGGCCAGGCGACGGCTGTCCCAGAGTGTCCACGCAACCGCGACATGTCCCCAGGCGAGTGCAGACCTGTCTCTCTGTCGTCGGCCCTCTCTCACTCTCACCCGCGCCCGCCCCAGACACGATCGTCCAGCTCGTGTCGCGTGCACTCCATCGCGTCCGCACAACACCCCCCCGCATCATCGCATCCCCAGCAACCCGTCGGTCTGCCCCGCTTCTCTCCCTCTCCCTGCACTCACGTCGCTCCAGAGCCTCGTCGCGCCGCGGTCGCCATCGTCATCCACATCGTCCCCCCGTCCCCCGTCCCCCTCTCCCCCGATGCACCCATCCCGACCCTCGGCCAGTTTTTCGAGCTCGACTGGGTCAGGGACCCCGCCGCCCGTCCAGAGCTCCTGTTCCTGCAGAGGGACGGCGCGTCTTCCTCGGACAGTTTAAAGACCAGCTTCGCAGCCGAGGACAGCGCCCACCGTGCCGACAGAGTCGCGGCCCATCTCGCCTTTCCCGGCGGAAGAATGGAGGAAGGTGACGAAGGTGGCCTCTACACTGGTCTGTCTGTCCCTGCTCATTCGGCACCGTCGCATGTTTGATCCCCGACCCCCAGCCATGCGGCAAACATGGGAGGAAATCGGTTTGGACCTCGCAGAGCGTGACTTTACATGCATTGGACAGCTCGACGACCGCGAGATCACCACTTCTCTGGGAAAACGGCTGCTCATGATACTCTCCCCCTTTGTTTTCTTACAGCTCACCCCCCGCGCCCTCTCAACGGAGCCCGCCGAGGGCACTAGTATCCATTGGATGCCCCTCGAATCACTCGTCAGCGCCGTATTGCCTGACACGGTCGGGCTTGTCGATTCAAGGGGACAGTGGTCAAGTGTGACAGTCGACGCTGCTTCTAGGCTGACGCCACGTCATGCTGCCGTCCTAAAATTTCTGGTTCGCGTCCTCATTGGGAGTATGCAGTTCCCCGCTATTCTCCTCGACACACCGGATTCAGATTTACCCCTTCCCGTCGGATCTCCTCCCCCCCCAACGAGTGCTTCTTACTCTGTGCTGACACAGGATGTGCTCGAAAAGGGGATTGTATCTGACAAGGGGTCTCCTGAAAAGCGAAGGAAATCAGCCAGCCGCCGTCAACTCAAATTGTGGGGTCTCTCCCTAGGCATGACATTGGACCTCATGGCAAACATGGTACCCGAACCACTCCCCTCACAACAGGCCACTGGACAGCACCCCCCTAGCCTGCAGTTGCCCTTCCGGCCTGTCGGTGGCGAAGGTATGCGCGTTGATGCTGTTGCCCCTAGCCTTGCCAGTGTGTTCCCCCGCTTCTCATATCCAGATGTCAATTTCTGGATCTGGTAAGTGATTCATGGTCTCGTTCGCCACGCGCTCGTCACAGTCACCAGGGTGTTCGGTAAGCGCTACCGTGAAGTCGTACGCGGTTGGGAGACAAGCATTCGCGATGGCGGGTCAAATGACCGACGGCAAGCATTATTATCTTGTCCATCGTTTTGCAAGGACTGATGGCTTGACACAGCCTCAACTGGTCTGGAACCACTTTGAACAATTTTTACGCCGCGGTGCGCAAGGCACTCGTCGTCGTCATCGTTCTTCGAGCTATCGGTGTCCTCTGTGGCCTTGTGTTTGCTGGATGGTGGATCTTGGCCTAAATATCACTCTGATCATGCATCCAGACATTGGTTTCTCGATATCGAGCACCATTTTATTTTTCTCATACTATCCCCCCGTTCAGTCATCTCGGTCCTTGTACTACTTCATGGTGTGCTGTATAACGATGGTGATACACGGTTTCTTCTACACGTCATCTTTACATTCACTCTAGGGCGTGCCAAAAGACATACTATGTCAGCCTAAAGGTAAACCGCACACTTCACAGTCATGTCCTCCATGGTCGTTTTCAAAAGTGCAGTGAGGACAGATTCTAACTTGGGTGTTGCCACTTCGACTCTGAGCAGCCTCTTCTGCGGCAATCTGGCCCAAGACATCTCGAGGAATTTCGTCTTGCTCATATCCCAAGTCTGCGGGAGCTGACAATGTCGGACGAGCAGCTGTTGGCCATATCGCTGAACCCAAAGGACGATATAAAGCTACGCAAGGACTCACGAGCGCTTTCTCGGGCAAAGGTTATGAGGGTCTGCCATCCATCTGTCTTCATGAGACCGTCTAGCACAGAGGGGTCTTCCAGCAACCGGGGCGAGGTGGCCGTTCGTATGAGGATTTTTATGTCATCCTGAATAGGTTGGGTTAACTGGAAGCACGAGCAAGGACGACCATACCGGTGACATTAGCTGAGTAGTTTCAAGGAACGCAACCAAATGCCAGTCACTGATCCATTTCGCGACCTCGAGTCGTTGCGTCCCGTTTCGCATGTTCTCGAGGGACGGCATTCCCAGTCGGTTGAGCGAACTGAGAACGCTCTCGACCTGCTGATCTTCGAGTCCGGGTCGATTTTCGATGGCGAACTCCGTCGACTGGAACATTGGATTGGGTGTTTGGGGGAAGCCGTGAGTGACCTGTCAGGTGTTTCATGATCGCAGACATCGGTAGAGCGTAAAGTCAGCCTACATTGACGAGAAGATACTCCACCGGAAAACAAGGTTTTGCGCTCTTCTTGACTTCAAGACCATACTCATTCTTGAAACGATAAAAGACGTCGGGGATGTAACGCGCCGAGTCCTGGCTGCGGTCTTCCTCTCTGACTCGGACAATGCCGGGTTCAACGCTGGCTTCGATCATGTCCGCTGAGACCATCGCACAAGCTTGCTCTGAGACTTGATAGGCGGAAATGTCGACTTGGCCGTCTTCCGTCGCGGTAAGAATGGCGGTGACCATACGCGAGCCACAGGTGCCGCTCGAGGACGATCTAGATGGGGTGGGATTGGCATTTTGAACTGTGGCAGAAAAAATGGCTTCCAGCGAGGACACAAAATACGATTGCGCATGCCGCTTGTAGACGTTCTTGGTTCGATCGTGTGGAGTCGGGTCCAGATCGGTGAAGATGTAACCGACGATCGACAACGGGGTTGACGCCGATTTGGCTAGTCCCCTGATGCGCAGCTCGTCTTGCCATGGAATGCCCAAAGTCAAGCCATCAAGCTCGCCCTCTTGAGGGGGTTCATATATTGCCTCTACCACGGCCTTGATGCCCATGGGAACCTCGCTGTAGGGTTCATGACGTCCTATGAGCCAGCCAAAGCGCTGAAGGCCTGTGGCCCTCCAGGCGTGGAGAAAACGCTCTACGATGAGCTGTGTTGCGAATTCCAAGTGGTCAACCATTCGGAACGGTTGAGACTGCAGGGTGATCGCGGAGGGCTGGCAGGCGGTACATATTCCGGATGGCCATGATGGATGGTTGCCTGACGGGCAGGGGATCTTGACTTTGTACGAGGTAGGGGAAAGGGGAGGGAGAGCCTGTGCAGCCGGGGAGGACGACTTTGGGGAAACCTTGCGGAGATAGGCATGGTACGACAGATGCTTTATGCTGTGCTCGGCCTGGTAGGCCGCGTCATAAGGCTCCAAGGGCATGCAGTAGTCACACATGCCATTCGAGGCGTGCTTGCAAAAGCGCGGGTGACGGGAGCGGGGGATCTTTCCGTCCCTCGACCGCCAATAGGAGTCGACTGGGTCCTCGTGGACGTTCTCCCATGGGTTGTTCTGCTTCGGGGTGTGTGTGTGTGCGTTGCTGGAGGGATCTGAATGAGAAAGGGCGGAAGAGGGCAGATCGTGATAGTTGACAAAGATGAGGTCGCCGTGTCTGGGGCGATCGTGAGCAGACGGGGACGGGGGGACGGGGGGACGGCAGAAAGGCGCACTTTAAGCCCAGAGAGTGCAGATTGCGACCAGCGAGACGTGCGACGGGGGTCTCGTTTCCGCGCGGCTGGTTCGAGAAGGTGATCGAGGCGGGGTCTGCGTTCTCGCTGGCGGTCTGGAGGATCTGGGAGAGGAGGGAAAGTCAGCGGGGGCGCGGGGGACGAGGAGGAACGCAGTGCCTTGTCGACGAGGCGCTGGACGTCGTCGGTCGGTGCGAGCTGGAAGCGAAAGTTTCCGTCCTTGGATCTGGCTCTGAGGAGGAGCGAGGTGGTCATGGTAGGAGGCGTGTCGGGTTACATAATGAGGATTTCCGTCATCCTGGGTACGGATGGCGAATGGACCGTGTCTGTGTCTGTCTGTGTCTGCTCGCCATGGCCCAGCTCATGCATGGCTCCCCCTCACGACGACCCCGCACGTCCCCACCCGTTCCCGCCCCTCCCGCCCGAAACATACACCTACCTCATCCACGCCCTCCTCTCCCTCCAGGGCTCCGCGACCCCCTGGCCACCCACCGCAGGCCCCTCCTCGTTCTACCCAGCGATACCACTCGTGCCGCCAGCCCCGCAGCTGGCCCCTCCGTCGTCCCAGTCCACCGCACAAGACCCAGAGGGAGCAGAGGACGCAACGTCTACCGCCGAGGACAAGCGGCGCAGGAACACTGCTGCCTCGGGTGAGCGTCCACCAGCCCCGACTGGCCGTCGCTCACGCTCGACACGGTCCACAGCGCGATTCAGGATCAGGAAGAAGCTCAAAACACTCAACCTCGAGCGTACAGTCGCAGACCTGTCCAGCCGGACAGAGGAGCTCGAACGGGAGGCAAGTGACCTCCGCCGGGAAAACACATGGCTCAAGGAGATCGTCCTCCTCAAGGGCAGAAACCTTGCTGCTCTACATCCTGGCCCGCACGACGGCGCCGAAGAGGACCATCGTAGGCAGGCTGCGTCTGCACTCGAGTCGGCAGTGAAACACAGGGGAAAGGAAAAGGGAAAGGGAAAGGAAAAGGAAAAGGAAAAGGACAGGGAGGACTAACTAACGTTGCTCGACGTCTTTATGGACCTTGGCAGTCACCCCATTTGTACACGTTGTTCATCTCTGTAACACTACTTCCCACGTCGCTGCAATGTCCTTTGGACGACCACCATCCATCAACGTCGGCTTCCAGCCTGCTCCTCCAGACCGTGGCGCATTTCCCCTCGACCACGATGGTATCGAGCACTCTTTTTTTGCCGACACCGTGCTGACCCTCTTCGAGGCGAATGCAGACAAGTGATGTTACGGTACATGGCCTGCCTCAAGCAAAACTCTAGCACGTCCACACCCTGCAGGTCGTTCAGCAAACAGTATCTCGAGTGCAGAATGTCCAAGTGAGTCCTCCCAAGCCCTTCTCCTCTTCTCTTCTAGACACCCCCGTCCAATATTGCAGGGGACTCATGGAACGCGACGACTTGAAGAACCTCGGGCTTGGAAACCTCGACCTCGACCCCTCTCGCTCCTCAGACGATCAGAACCACCGCTGAGGCTATCCCGTTGTCCCCCGAACATGTAGGAAAAGCGATGGATCCAGGCGGGACACTGGCAAACCTGTGCCTGACCTTATCTGATGTTGCACGCCCCGACAAGCTCGAGCGCGTTGTCCCCGTTACCACCACGATTCGTCTGTTTCGCCGTGCACACGTTCGCGTCCAAATCGAGTAACTTAGCCCATTTTTGATGAAAATTCACCCGACTTGGCGAACAACGTTCGTGTGGACAGTGGTCGAACCCCCCCGGTCCAATGAGATTTTCTCAGTCCCTGTATTTCTTCAAGACCCGGTCGCAGTTCTTCCACCGCCAGCTCTGACTCGCAACCCCCATGCATCTTTTCCCATACCTTGTGTTTGCTTTTCTAAACGTGTTTCTTGTGCTAGCTTCCCCTGCGCAAGAGACCTTTGTATCAAACAGCAGACTTTACGATGTACAGGTACGCATTTCGTTCCCCACTCCGTTCGTTTCACAAAGTACACCTCCGCAGGCCCATCGAGGTGGTAGGGGAAATACGGTCGAAAGCACTTTGCCGAGTTTTGCATGGTATGCTAGCATCCGCGATGGCTGCATAGATTGGTTTTGAATTCTGGGAATAGGGGGCTTGTTGACGGATCAACGACCCTAGAGTTGGACAACGGCATTACGTCGGTCTGTACCCTTTATTTACTTGTCTTCAGGAATCTCAGTCATGCAGGACGGCGAGGTTGTCGTATGGCATGACAATCAGATACTGGCGGAGAAGTGTACCGATACGCTACCTGTCGTGAGTTGCAAGAGATTTCTGCGTTTCACCCTCTCATCGACATCTGCAAGTTCCCCGATGACCCTGTGTACCCTTATGTTGGCAAATTCATCGTCAACTTGACATTGGCCCAAATAAAGACCCTTGACTGCGGATCAAAGCGACAGTCTGACTTCCGTACGCACTCCCCGTTGATTCCCGATCCCGAGTGATAACATTGGTCAAAAGCTCAACAACTTCTTTACCCCGGAGCTACCATACCGACACTCCAGGAAGTTTTCGACTTTGTAGCGTGTGCAGATCCCTCGCATCGAATACTGTGGAACATAGAATCCAAGATCAACCCTGAGCATCCCGACCGTACCGCTAGAGTCGAAGAATTCGTGCAGAAGCAACATGCCATCTTCTCTGCTAGCCCTTATTATAGATCGATCACAGTAAGCCAAGTCGTCGGAAGCCAAAACATCCCCTGACTGTTGGCCTCAGTACCAAAGCTTTGACTGGAGGACTCTGATAGCAATGAAGGTAGATGGTCTCTTTCGGGTCGATAGCGTGCCTTACGATGAAGTTGAACAGAGACTTGATCCTCTAATCTCGATATCGGCATTGATTGACGAGTAAGCGGGCCCAACGTTTGCTCCTGCGTCCTGTGCTGACTTCGAATAGAGAGACGGCTTTCGCGCCGGACAACAACACCAGCCCTTGGCTTGGCGGTTTGCACCTTGACAGCTTCTCGGGCCCGTCTCTTGGTCAGAAGATGGCTCAAGCCGCGCGGGCTATCAATGCAGATATCTTCTCGCCGTGTGGGACGTGCTTCATGCCATCATTTGTCGTCTCGGAAGAAGGATCCGACTTCACGACACAAGCCATGGTCCGCGAAGCTCGTGCCCTCGGCCTGAGTGTCAAGCCCTGGACGGTCAGTGTTTCGACACCGACCCTGCATTGCTGCGCCGGCTGACTGGGTGTATCTAACAGATGAATGGTCTCGGCAGAATCGACGAGTTGCACCGATTCGGTGTCGATGGCATGATCACGGATTGTACGCCGTCCCGCATATGTAGGTGACCGCCCGTCTCACCATACCACAGATCCTAGTGTCGTCAGGAGATGGGCGAAACAGCAAGGCCTTGCAGTGGCCCCAAAGTATCCCAAGCAGCGTGTCTTTTCATGCTTGGAGAAACATTTACAAGTGGTCCATGGATAGAGATAATAGACGCGCGTAGGATGCCTTGGGCTAAGAATTTTTGATAGATGATCTAGACGGACATGTTGCTGCATGTAGACTCAGAAGCGCTAGAGACAAGGTAGAGTTGGTAGTGGATAAGCTGTGGCATTGGACTCGCAGATCACCAAGGTTGCCGGTCGGCAATGTGCGCAGCTCGCCTGTATACGCGTCTTGGCGGCAGAGGGCCGCAGCCCAAGTCCCTCGAGTTGGATATAAAGTGGACCAAGGACCATGTCACGGTGTCCCCAGTAAATGTGTGCTCACAAGCCCGAGATCATCGTCGCGGGGGGAGGAATAGCAGGCGTAAGTCCATCACCGCACCACGCTCGACCCTGGCCTGACTATCAATATGACTGTCAGGCTGCGATGGCCCTGTTTCTGTCACGCCTAGACGCAAGTATCATCGTTCTCGAGGGACGCCGAGCCCGACCTGCATTCGCTGAAGGGGGGATTTTGATGTTGGCCCCAAATGGAATGCATGTCTTGAACGGACTTGGTCTGGCCCACACACTCCTCCAGCGGGATAGCGGCGTGCAGGTGCCCTGGATAACCATCAATGATTCTGCTGGTGGACGCATTGGCAAGGTGCCACAGGGCTCAGAGAAACGCTATGGATTCGCCTCCACCATGGTCATGCGCTCGGACCTTTATGATGTGTTGCTAGACGAAGTAGAGAAAAAACATCTCGACATCAAGTGGGGCGCTCAAGTACAGTCCATCCAAGAGTCCAACGCCGGTGTGCTTGTACGTTGGGTCCAGAACGGACTGGCACAAGAAAAAATGGTCGACCTCTTGATTGGTGCAGACGGTATTTGGAGTATGGTCCGACCAAGGTAATGCCAAGTCCGTGCTCCTGCAGGATCAGCATCCTAACCTGTCTCTCGTCCAAGCATGTACAAGTCCCTTGGGCTTTCCGCACCCAAGCCAGAATACAGCGGTTTAGTCGGCATAGGTGCTCTCGTCAACATCGATAGTGTGCCTGGCCTGTCGGGCTACCTTAGCCCGGATCGGCCGTGTGTCTTGATTCACGGGCGACAGGGGTTTGTCGGTATGGCGATTTTCGACAAAAAAAGGAAAAGGGTCGGATGGCAGGTCGCCATTCTATTGTCGAGGTTGCGCGGATGCTCATGCCAACTCTAGGTGGACCACACACGAGGCACCGAGTCGAACCCGGGAGGAATGGAAAGTTCCCAAAGAGCAAGCCTTGGCCGAGGTGAGCACATATGTTTCTATGCGCCCCAGCGCTCATGCTTGTTTTCACAGATGCGGAAACGTTATTCGGACTGGGCATTCCCGGTGCCGCAGTTGCTTGCTGAGACGGAGGCGTCCGGTGAAGAGCTACTCATCTGGCCAGTATTCCAAGTTCGGAAGCTGGAACGCTGGCACAGTGGACGCGCGGTGCTCATAGGGGACGCTGCTCATGGTACGTCGTATCAGCACCGCAGGCGCAAGTCGCATTGAGGGTCGATTTGGCTGGACAGCTATGTCCCCCCACTCTGGCCAGGGGGCTTCTCAGGCACTCGAGGATGCGGGGTACCTTGCGTACCTTCTTCGGAGGCAGGCTGAAAATGGGGCGAGTGAATTAGACTGGGCGTCCATGCTAGACAGGTTCCAAAGGGATCGACAGCCCCGGGTGGAAGAGATCATGGTCGAGGCAAACTGGCGGGGAGACCAGAAGAGGGACCTGAGTGTGCTGGGGTATCTGACCAAGAAGTGGATGATGTGGATCGTGTGCTTGTTTATGCGGGAAAGCTGGGGAGATGGCTGGTTTGGGTACAAGGTGCCGGGTATGGACGAGTGGTAGTGACTGTGGCTGTACAGACTGACTTCGGAAACATGCGGGTCCTTGCTTTGGTTGGCATCCGACTACCATCATGGCCTCCTTCCAGGCGGTCAGAAAATCCGTCAACATCCCCCCCACCGTCCGCGTGCTGCCTACTGGCCGTCCCACAGTTCCGTTCCTCAACCTCGCTGCCCGTGCACCCGCAGTCGAACATGTCCACGAACACGGTGTTGGCCCCCGCTCGGACGCGCCGAGCAGTTTCGCTGGCGGCGTGAAAACGTCCTCTCGCGGCCTTGTCTCTAGGACCTGCATTTGTGAGCAGCTCACCCCCTTTGCCTATGTTGACCCCGAATTTAAAAAAAAAGCTCCGTCTGCAACGCCCTTTTACCAGCCCCGTCTCCTGCATACCTCTGCTGTTGCAAGAGACGCTCACGAGGTCCCTGATTTCTCTTATTATCGCCCCAAGTCGGACGAGGCAAACCGCGCCATGTCCTACTTCATGGTTGGCTCTCTTGGCGTCCTCTCCGCCTCTGTCGCCAAGTCTGCCATCACTGGCTTCCTTGAGACGATGGCCGCTTCCGCCGATGTTCTCGCGCTCGCAAAGACCGAAGTCGAACTTGCCAGCATCCCAGAGGGCAAAAACGTGATCATCAAATGGCGTGGAAAACCCGTCTTCATCCGTCACCGCACTCCCGACGAGATCCAAGAAGCCAGGAGCGTCGACTGGAAAACGTTTAGGGACCCAGAGAGCGACGAGAGCCGGACGAAGAAACCTGAGTGGTTGGTCATGCTCGGCGTGTGCACCCATCTGGGTTGTGTCCCGATTGGCGAGGCAGGTGATTTCGGAGGGTGGTTCTGCCCCTGCCACGGTTCGCACTACGACATCTGTAAGCTTTCTCTACCCCAGTGATACCGTTTCCTGATACCTCCAATAGCCGGTCGCGCGCGCAAGGGTCCAGCACCGGTAAGGAAAACTATTTCCAGACCAACTCCAATGATTGAAACCCTCCCTTGCAGCTAAATCTGGAGATTCCTCCCTACGAGTTCAATGATGTCGATGACAAGCTCGTCATTGGATAAAAGTCGACTGATTACAATTCATGTAATTCGCGGATACACACAATTAGAGGCTTTGCGTGACACCGCGATATCTGCCTTCGTGACGTATGGTGGTACTAGCCCAGTCCAGAACTCAAGCAAAGATACTGCGCATGTGAGTGACTAGGTCTCGTGAGATAGTAATAGGTACACTTCGACAGCATGATCGCTAAATTTTACTTCTACGCATATCTTGTGAAATGGATGAGAACCTGAGGACTATACAGGAAGAACGTTTGGATGCTGGGTCCACGAAAAGGAACCGCGTCTGCTCAGGAAACGCGAAATACTATTACCCTTGGGTGGTCCTTCGTCGACCAGCACATTGCGAGAAGATCTCCGAGTAAGTTTGTGCCAAAGACTGGGGGACGCCGAAGGGGACGCCAAATTGGACGGCATCAATGCAGGAGAGTACAGCGATGGTGGGGAATGTCGGCGTGCTGAGCTACCCTCACGACGAGGCATTATGATTGGTGCTGGTGGTTGAAGCGGGGGCAAGGCTTTCAACTTTGATGATGAGCTTGCCGTGCTAGGTTTCATACTAGTTTGTTGTGAGGGTTTCGTGCTGTCGTCCTTGGATGAACAATCACAGATTTCTAATCCATCTTCGTGGGTACCCTCAGAGGCAATGCTCAAAGCTTTTGTCTTTTGTACGATCCTTGCGCTGTGTCCGTTGAGAGAGGGTGTTTGGGAGCTTATGGTAGTCGAACCAAAGTCCCACGAATCAGTGGTATGCTGAGTCTTCGGGCTTTCTGGACAGTGGCGCCGTTCTTGACGCACAGTCAGTGGGGGGAGCCCGGTCAGAATCGTCCCGGAGAGGTATGATTTCTTTTTCGCATTCTTGAAAAACGGAGTCTGCAAAAGTTCAGCTGCTGTTGGACTGTGCATAAGGGAATGAATGACCCGTGAACAGTGACAGTAGGACTACCTACCGTTTTGAAGGATCTTTAGCGAGACAGGCGTCAACGATCTCCTTGAACGCACGGGAATAACGATGTACGCCCCCTTCCCGGTCTAGGGTTGGGGATTTCCCCTGGACACTGAAGGGAACATGGGTCGATAAGCGGCAGCACGCGGGTATGCGAGACACACGTTTGGAGAAGGACAGTGTGCGCGCTCTGACGCGAACTCGGGGGGCGGCCCTGCGCAAGTTCAATGGCAGTGATTCCAAATGACCAAACATCAGCCTTGGCGTCATAACGTTTTCCCTGGATAAGTTCTGGGGCCATCCAACATGGCTACCGACGGCAGGTAAGTCGACGTGCCAGTTGGATTCAAATGAGCAAGCACGTACGGTACCAACGAAAGACTTGCGCTTGCCGAACCGTGGACGTGAAAGAGGGATGCCGTCGGGACCGGGTAGGAGGTTGAGGGTCAAGTTTGGACTGACGGGATAGGTAGGGGATTGTTCCCCGTCGTCTACGAGGGGAGCAGCAACACCGAGATCACCTACTAGGACAGTGCCATCGTCGTCGACGAGTAGGTTGGCCGCTTTGATGTCGCGATGAATGAAACCATTTATGTGGAGATAACTAGACAGAAGAGTGTGAGAGGGATCGGGGGAGATAAGGAGGATGTACTGACTTGAGGCCTTCCAGGGCCTGTTTGAGGATACACTTTACAACTTCCTCCTCCATACCACCAGGCCAGGCGTAGTTCATGATGTCTGCGGCACTGCCCTTGTTCATGAGACGGAGGGCAATGTGGAGCTTGTGGCCGTCGATCCAGCTTCCACGGACGCGGAGGACGTTTGGGTGCTTTGAGAGGGACATGAGCTGTGTCTCGCGCTGAAGGAGAGCGAGCGAATGGGGGGGAAGGGAGTCGAGATCCAAGACCTTGAGCGCACACGGGTAGGGACGGCGGGGTTCTGGGGGAGGGGGGGTGTACGAGGCAGCGTATACGACGGAGGACGCGCCAAACCCGATGGGGGGCCCGATGGTGTAGTCGTCTGGGCGGTCGCTGGGCAAACAGGACGAGGGTGAGGGAGCGACACGGGCGAGATAAGAGCGAACACAACCTGAAGAGGCGCCACTCATCCTCGACGGCGCCGATAAAGTCTCCAGACGCGAAGGCGGACATGGCGACGACGTGTCCTCTGAGGCAGCTGGCGTCGCGGACGTGGGCGGCGTTGGACGCTGCAGGTGGTGAGAACTGGCGCCGGCTGATAAGGTTGCGTTGGATTGCCGACGGGTCTGACTCCTGCCCGTCCCGAGACGGGTCCGTGTTCGGGTACGTCTTCCTCCTCCTCCTCCTCCTCCTCCTCCTCCTCCTCTCTCTCCTCTCCCCCCACCTCCACCTTTATGGCGCCAAAGGAACCGTGCGCCAAATATCAGTACGTCCTCACTTCATCCGGCCCAAAGTTCGTCCCCGTCCAAGACAATGTTTCGAAGGAGGAGGAGTCTCCAGCAGACTACAATGCTGGTGGCTATCTACCCGTAAAGATCAACGACGTCTTCAAGGACGGTCGCTATCTCGTCCTCAGAAAACTAGGGTACCTCCCCTTCTCTCCCCTTCGTCCTTTCCTCACCCTTCTCATAGCTGGGGCCATTTCTCTACCGTCTGGCTCGTCCACGACACCCAGTGCGTTCCACGACCTCCTCCCTTTCGTTCCCTTTTTCACCTACCCTAGCCAATCCCGCTACTCTGCCCTCAAGATCGTCAAGTCCGCTTCCCGCTATGCTGATACTGCTCGTGATGAGATCAAGCTTCTCACAAAAGTGTCGGAAGCGAATCCGACCCATCCAGGTCGTGCCCACATCGTCTCTTTTCTCGACTCTTTCACGCACTCTGGGCCAGAAAGCCACATATGCATTGTATTCGAACCTCTAGGGGAGAATCTCTTGGCTCTCATTGAGCGCAACAAGAAAAAGGGCGTCCCCCAGACTCTCGTCAAGCTAATTACCAGTCAGATCCTCCTCGGTCTCCAGTACCTCCATGACGAGTGTGACCTTGTACACACGGACATCAAGCCAGAGAACATCCGTACGTTTTCCCTTTCCCTCTCTTGCGTTCTCTGACGTTCCTTTCCAGTCATCTCTATCCCAGATGTTGAGGCGCATATCCTTGCAGAACTTTCTGCATCCCCTTCTCCTCGTTCACGTCAAGTCGGTGTCCCTCGCCCTACACGGTCTCGCTTGGGCATGACCATCCCCAACAGTCGACCTCCCGTTCGTGAGCGGCACGTCGAGATTTTCGACTCTCAACCATTGTCAAGTCCTTCGTCCAGATGCGGTAGCATTAGCGCTAGTACAAGTAGCCCAGGTCTCCGTAGTCACTTTTTGCCTACCGTTCCCTCGCATGGAACCTCCGCCACTGGTAGACCTTCCAAGTACTCTGTCTCTTTAGATCCCCAGATTGTTCCCATTGATCAGCCTTCGTTACAATCTGGTACTCCGTCCACCGCCTCTACCGCTTCTTCTTTTTCAGCCCATGCTGGTACTAATAGTATCCTCAGCACTCCGCCGACTTCCGTCGAGAGTGCAGATGTCCCTGCATTGTCCAAGATGGCCTCCATCACAGTTTCCGGCCTTCCCCCACTTCCACAGGAGACATCTTTACTACACCCGCGCAATTCTGTGACGCAGCCGCCTGCTTCGCCTCTTATCAAATCACATCCTCCAAATAATATTCCGCATGCTCCCATTGGTCCCTCGTTACTCTCCCGGACCGCCCCTCAACGGACGAAATCATCCGCTCCGAGCCACTCAAACACCTCCACTGCTTGTCCAACTCCCCAGCCTCCCCCAAGTCCTCTTGGATGTGCCCCGATCACGATCAAGATCGCCGATCTAGGTAATGCAACACCCTCAAAGCAGCATTACACTGAAGATATTCAGACTCGCCAGTATCGTTGCCCTGAAGCTATTCTCGGGCGCCGCGACTGGGGAACTCGTGCCGACATATGGAGTGTGGGATGTGTCGTTTTTGAGTTATTGACTGCCGAGTATCTTTTCGACCCCCACGGTCAGGGCGAATTATTCACTAAAGATGACGATCATATGGCCCAGATCATCGAGCTAATGGGTGACTTTCCTCTTGAGGCAAAGATGGGGGGAAAGTATAGTAGAGAATTATTCGATCACGCGGGTCAGTCCCTTGACTGTGTTGTTGAATCTCTCTGACGCAGCGGTTCAGGTGCACTGCGGTACATCAAATCACTCAAGCCATGGCCACTGTACCGCGTGATGGTGGAAAAGTATTTACTATCGGACACCACGGCTATGGAACTTTGTGGTTTCCTGGAGCCTATGCTTGCGGTTGATCAGCGAGGGCGCAGAGAAGCGCGAGATATGATCAATCACAAATGGTTGCACGTCAAGGATGAGGAATGGCTCAGTGTGGGGAAATGGTGAGTAAACGAACCATCGTCCAACGACTCGAGATATTCTGCGATAGATATGTAGATACAGATTCTAGAACGACTCTTCATGCATTGTGTACCACGGTATTTTTTGTTTTACACATGTCACTTCCTGGCTCTCTTTGCTGCCACTTACATGAGATTGTATCATACACGGAATACGACTCGATACTCTAGTATTACCACTCGCAAGGACAAATAATCTACGCGAATGTCACCACAAGAAAGTGAACGTCCGTACAACAACGCATCGTCAAACGACATGTTCCGTTCACTACTGGTGCACAACTACGACCGAAATGGGACACCATTCGACTTGCTTTGACGCGTGTATGACACCGTTTACTCGTCATCTACAATGCCGTGTATCAGTCTTGTGAGATCACTCTTGAAAAGACATTTCAGTAGTTCGGTGTTAGAAGCTGGAGAGGCAACACATTGCTATTCAACAGCTAACCTATTGGTCCCTTGTATCATCGACAAATATGTCTCTGACGGCATTCACAAGGACCAGGATATCCTCATCGCTTGAAGGTAAAGTCCGCTGCATGACGGGACTGTTCCTTGTTGGACTCCCAAGCATTAAGCAGGGAGAATCTACGACGACGGATCAACAACACTCAACGTTGCGACGAGAAAGAGTACCTCGAGGTTTGGCCACAACCGTACGGCTGGCCTTGGGAGTCATCGGCTTTTTTTGGACGAATAGAGGGATTAGCTTGCCAACTTTACAAGCACCACACACTATCCCAACAAAACATCATAACATAACTTGCACCAAGGTTCAATGTCGACTGCTTCGACTTACCACATTCGTCTGGCCGTATGGACTTGGAGTATCTACCATACCTGGTGGCATCTGGTCAGACACTTAATATGATCCTGTTTTGACTGCGTACGTCTTTGAACACTTTTCACATTCTGAAAGTCGCGTGAGATTAAAAGAGGCATCACGCAGGATCACAATGACCAACTCGCCCCATTCGTATGGATATGAGATTTCGTAGTCATGCCGCGTCTAACATGATCAGTACGAGGGTTTCTCGGCCAAGCGCAAATTTCTCACAGAAATATGGATATCCGGATGCCGACATGTCACTTTGTTCGCCCTAGGGATTGTATTGTGTTTGATAGTAGGCCAAGTCTCGAATAACACAATACTAACCATGATTTGAAAAGTTGACCATGACCTTCCCTTGGTTGGTTGTCAATCACCCAGCATGCTAAATGGCACATCTCATGAGAGAGGGTATTTCGAATGCGTTCTAGGTCCCAATCAAGTCGTCCAGTACAATACGTTGCGCCTGAAACTACGACCAGCTCACCATCGCAATCCAAGATCTTGGATGCCAGTTCAATTTTTGTGGTATGTATACCCTCACGTGAGCTGAAAGTCTAGAATGATTAACACAAGCAAGGTATGTAGAAGTGTGGTTCACTCACCGGTGCCAATGTGCTCGTCCCGCGGTTGTCAACAGACGCTTGCTCCATTCTAGAGTAGTGTTCTTTGGGAGGCGATCGCCAAAAACATCCTTGTTGAGCTTAGCGAACAGATCGGTGGCATATTTCTGTCGTTGAGCTTGCTCTTTTGCCTTGATAACTGAATGCCCGGTTTTACTGGGAGACTTTGCTGTAGCCTGAGAGAATTCTGGAAGAACTTTTTTCTTTGGAGAGTTGAATAATGAATTGTACTTTGCAGGATCTCGGCCTAGAGCACCAAGCAAGGATTCAATGAAAAGTTTCCTTGGTACACTGGATAAAAGCCTCGGAAGCACCTTTGACGAGAAGGGTGCTCCGAATTGGCCTTCGGGAGTTTGAAGGATCATTCCTAGACACAATGAGCACAGCGGAACAACATTCCGCAAGTACTCACAATACGAGTATGCCATCCTCGTCAGATGCTTGGTCATCACTAGTATCGACATACAACGTAATAAATTTTTCGGAAGGTGGTCGTTGTCTTGAGCCCGTCTGTCCCTTTCTTCGCGGCCCTTTGACTAATGGGGACAGCATGTCAGGAAGGTCAGAAGAGTGACTCAAGTCGCTGTCAGTTAATTCGATAATATCATTCTTGGGTATAGAACCAGACGGGTGTTTTGATCCTCCTTGCGGCGTATAACCTAACTTGCTGCGCGCGATTCATGGGAATCAACGCGGGGATCTGCTTTGATAGATGAAATCAATCACTCACACATCGTTCTCAGAGTCGGATGAAATCTCTATGATTTGGAGAGAAGGGCTATTTTCAGCGCATGACGACAACCTGTTAAACATATGCATATGAACAGTAGTGCTGAAATGAGGAGTTGGCACAGCTCACGCTTCGTTGTCCGGTGCCATGACAGTGGAACAAGTCGCGTCCGCGGCGCGTGTTGCGCTTTGCTCACGTGCATGTCCAACACTGTCACGTGTAGTTTACTGATCATGTAAGACTATTTGCATAAAATGTCATCGCCCGCCTAGCTCAATCGGATAGAGCGTCAGACTTTTACAATTGTGCGATTCGTGCAAGGCGGTGATCTGAAGGCTGCGAGTTCGACCCTCGCGGTGGGCTATTGATTTTCTTTTGCAACTCCTGTACACTCAAGTAACATAATCCAAGGAATTCACTATGGCGATGTGTCGGCGTGGAGCCTGAAACACGCCATGGCCATTCAGGCATGCCTGGACCTGCAAGCTGTGATGTTTAGAGATGCGCCTAGGATTCATCTCATAATTGATATGGCCTGCGAGAGATCTTGCTATTCACGACGACATAGATCATCACTGACCTCAGCATGATGCTTTCACTGTCCTTGCGGGGAGACTTGATTACAAAAAAAGAAGCACATTGACAATGCATTAAAAGACATAGCCCACCGCGAGGGTCGAACTCGCAGCCTTCAGATCGCCTAGTCTAAGAGTCTGACGCTCTATCCGATTGAGCTAGGCGGGCAATAGTAACGCGATTGCCGTGCTGCCCTTAGGAATAAAATTTCATTAAACGTGCCGCCGTGCGACCTAAGTATCATTACAATCAGAACGAAAGAGGATGCTATACTATACTCCAACCCTGCGACAATGAGTTAAGAGATCACGCACCAAAACACATCAAACTCACCTATGAACAACCTTCTTTTGCCCACTGAACCTGATGATCTCTCTTTTCTCCAGGACGTACAACGTGCGCTCTAGGGCATGGTTTGAATAGCCCTGTTGTGTGACAAATTCCCTGACGAGACTCTGATAGCTCGTACTCCACCCTACTGGTAACCTTCTCCGCAGCTCCTTCTCTATGCGACTCATTTCTTCATTAAGCTCACCTCGGGTCATCCCATCAACGGAACCTGCTGATACCGCATCCATAGTTGAGAATTTGAAGAGACGTATCGCTTCTTCGACGTGGTGATTTTGCACGATGGGCGACAAGGTTATCTTGGCCAGTGACTCAGATATCCTGATGATCGCTTCTAGTTGGCTAGAATAACAAATGTCAGCGAGGAAGCAGAAGAATCAAACCCTACTAAACAAACCGAATAGTAATCGGTATTGAACTTCGTTCATCGTTGTCTCGTTCGACCTGCTGAACTTGCTTTCGCAAGCTGACGAAGTGGCTGCTCAACATTTCTTGAGCATCTTGAGACAGACGGGGTGCGCATTTACTAAAGGATACGTTAAGTACAGTGGTTCTCGCGTAGGAAACGAACCATACCTCTTGCAGTATGCGATGTATCGCTTCATCTTGTCGATGTCGATCTCACCGATAACCTCGCTACTGTCAACATTTTGGTTTTGTCTATTCATATGGATGTTCATAACATGTTTCGCAATCATCTGCCCAGGAGTCTAAGGAGAATAGCCAGAGGGAAAAGATCAAATGACGAACTCGATCACGCTGTTCATTGTGTTCATCCTTGACTATGAATATCATGTCAAACCGAGACAAAATCGTGGTTTGGAAATCGATATTCTGTAGGGAAAAGAAAAAGTTCAGCCCTCTCAAGATCAATATGAACAATATACTCACCTCGCCCGGACTTCGTCCTTCATCATACCTACCCCACACAGGGTTCGCTGCCGCAAGGACACTCGTCCGCGAGTTCAGGACAGTAGTAATGCCTGCCTTCGCTATCGATATAGTCTGTTGTTCCATAGCCTCATGGATAGCAACACGGTCCTCATCGCGCATCTTATCAAATTCATCGATACACACTACACCAGTGTCAGCAAGTACCATCGCACCTCCTTCGAGGTAAAATTCGCGCTATTCAAGTCGAGTTAGTAACTTCAAGGTGTCTTTCGCATAGGCTCACAGAAACTGCATCGCGTTGTACCGAAGCTGTCAAGCCTGCCGCACTTGAGCCCTTGCCCGAAGTGTATACAGCGATGGGTGCAACCTGTGAAGATAGTTGGCCAATAGGCGGAACACATGATAACATAACCTACCTTCTCTACAAACTTGAGTAACTGACTTTTGGCTGTACCGGGATCTCCAAGCAGCAATACATTGATATCTCCTCTTAATCGCATCCCATCAGGTAACACTTTCTTCGAGCCTCCAAAAAGTAAGCAGCTAATCGCCTTTTTGATATCTGAACACCATAAGTGATGGTTCCTGCATACAAGAAGGAAACAGACCTAGGCAACCATAAATACTAGGGGCCACACTCTTGGCGAAGCGTTCGTAAAAACTCTCGCCTCGTGCCATCTCAGCAAACTCTTCCTCTTCTTCAGGAGTAAATTGCACCCCAAAAAGGTTTAGGATACCGCCATCTGCAGATGGAGACGACAACTCAATGTGAACCACGCGAAGATATGGCTGTCGGAGAGCGGCAGGTCCCGCAGATTTCTGGGCTGGACCTTAGTGACATGAGGGACGAAACGAAACTGTCGAGAACTCACGTTTTTAGCTGAGTTGAATGTCGAATAGATCCCAGTCGTGATAATACGTGAGCCTGGAACAACCCTCCCTGTGAGATATCTATCGGCTGATAGAAGGATGTGTCGGGGAAGCTCTCCAATTGGAACCATATCTGGTGCCTCTTGAAGCTTGAGCGTTTGTTGATCGACGAAGCTAGACTTTGAATGAACAATGATGTACGGATCTAGCGGACAATCCTTTTTTTGATTTTCCAACTGAGGAGCGTCGCAGACCCTTGGAAGGCCCTTGTCTGAACCACTGCCGAGACCACCAAGACCACCAGGGGGATAAATTATTTTCGTCGATTTGCACGCTCGGCACTGGAGATAGAGTTTTGTGGATCTAGAGGAGAGGACGGAAGCCGATAT